>VKOC01005679.1:0-25340 GCA_009364415.1 Spea multiplicata | reverse complement strand
TCAATGTATTACCCTCTACCACTTCTGCTGGGAGGCTGCTCCACTTATCCTTCACATCTAAGCCTCTGACCCTCTAGTGTTATGGTCTCTTGTTGTAACATTCTCCTTCTTTGAAATAAACTTCCCTCCTGTTCTTTATTGAATATCCCTAAATATTTAAATCTTAATATCACACCCCCCTCTCTCTTCTGGCCTCCAATCTATACATGGTCAGGGGGGAGAAGCTCTGCCCTCTGATATCCCTGTCCTTTATCACGGTCCCTCCTTCTACCCGCCAGCTTTCACACGTATACTCATTATGGGTTAATATAATCTGATCTGAAGCCTAAAACACAGACAGAGCAGAATAACGGCATATGTGCTGAGTAATCATTTGTAAAATTATAGGGCAGGTTGTAATTTCATCCAGTGTTTTGTCAGACAGCGGGCACAGTGGGCACTAATATTTAAAAAAAGTATTTAAATGAGCAGGTAGAGGTAAAGTGCATGCTGGGATACATTATATTTTCAACAAACGACACATGTAATATGAATGCTTTACTTTTACAGATATATTACATATTGCCATTGTGGGGCTTTCAAATATGAACACAGCGTTACAGTCTGGTTTGATGATCTGCTATCCGGCATGCGCAATAACAAAAAGTAGGCTTTAAACATTTGTATCCTCTCTGCTAGTGCAAGCAATCCGAGTGGAACGTGCTCTCAAACAGTGAGTTTTTCAGGAAAAAATATGAAAAACTCTTTTTTATCACACGAAGTGGAACCATTAGCCATGAACACAGAAGTGAGGTACAGTCCGTAGTGGATTAGAAATCATACCACTTAAGCTGGTGGAAAAGCTGCTAGGATTTCTGAGGATTTATTATGCTTTCGTTAGTGATATATATAAATACCAACACAAATCTTGGATGATAGCCTCGGTAGTGGACCGTGGCCGCACGGGATCCTGTGCATTTACCTACTTCGTTACCCCCAGCCCTCAGTGTAAAAGTCCCCCATGACCACAGCCGGACTGGGGATGATTAAGTGGCCCTGGCACGTTAAGGCCAGCGGCTGCCAAATGCCGTTGCTGATGCCGGCCGGATAGACACAGCTGAACGTCACACAGCATGGAGCCACATGTGTCCAGCTAGTAGCCGCACACTACAGCACCAGCACTATCAGCAAGTATACGGCTCCATCGGCCCACAGACCATTTCTCCTGTGTGCCAGATGCCCAGTCTGGGCCTGCCTGTGGCACAGTCCTCAGATTCCTCTTGGGCCACTCACACTCAAACCCTCAAATAGCCTTTGAATGCCATTTTCATGCCTGCAACTGTGAAAGTCCATGTTACAGCCCTCGCCAAGCAGCGTAACAAGACCAAGCTCAAAGCCAGCCAGCAGTTTCTGAAGGACCGAGCCGCTCCCCACTCGCTTACAAGCCAGATCTAGCAGAGCAGCCAGGAGATCTGTCCCTGCACCAGTATCGACCTGTTTACTCCCGCGCCACACGTGCAGTTCTAACGCCATATACTGGCCCCTGAACCTTCAGCGGCACAATGATAGAGGCGGCCCCCGCTCCCCGCTTCTCCACTATAACTTCAGCCATAGCATCCCATACAGCACCCAGCCTGACGCTTGGAGGGGACGCAGGGACTTCAATAGCGGGGCCCAAATGACTTAACACATTTGATCAAGTGAGAAATCGGATGGAGTCAAGAAGGCACGTGGGGTTTTGCCTTCTGCATCAACAGAGGGGTGGAACTTGATAAACTTGTTTCTTTTTTCAACCTAAATTATAATGAATGTTACCAAGCGACACTTCTTCTATGAACTTATATTAAATAATACCAAAATCTAAACATGCTTACTACAGCTGTAACGTTTTCCAGCTGGAAATGTAGACTCAACTCATACGACCCTCGAGCATGAACCTTCCACACCTGAACCAGTCGGGCCACGAACCCATTTACGTATAAAGCATCACGCTCGTGGCCCAACCTAACTGTTGAAGAGTAGGTCGCACCAACGGAGATCGCGGGAGGGGTATCAGTCATCATAGGGATGAGTCTCCGATAATTTGTAGACTCCATAACTTTTGTTTTGCTTGCCTTCCTTACAGGTCCAATAGATGTCTCTCAATCAAATAACCTTTGACAATATACACTTGTGCTGTGAATTTTCTCAGCGCTTTCCTTACCCCCCCATCCCCTGTAAATGTTATTCATGGGCATTGCCAGCGGATATGTGCTGTTGATGGCGTCTCTCCCCAGAGCATCACGACATTGATTTTTTTTCTTTCTTTTCCCGCTAAACCTATGAGAGACATTCGCTCGGCTCGAAGCAGAACACTCAGTGCTTCAACATTTGTTAAACATGATTCTTCCGCACTTATATTATCGCCACGGTTGCTTCAGTATGACATTCTTAAAGCGAGCGACACCGTCTTAACTTACCGGCAGTTTCAAACACTCTCTAAATAGTAATTATAGTAATAGTAATCATTGAAATGATGTCGTATCAGAAAAGGAAATAGAGATTTAATTTTCATTTCTGTAGAAAGCAGTTGTTTTACGTTAAATAAAACACTCAAATTTTGTTATTATGTTAAAGGCATTGCAACAAAAAAAAACATCTTTGTAACCCTAAAGCAGATGTGTCACTCCTATGTAGTATATATAGTAAATAAAGATATACAATACACAACATATATGTATTAGAAATATGATGCCATAACAACAGTATGATATCATATGGTAAATATTCCGTTGTGACTTTATCATGGGAGACGGACTGGTTAAGTGTTTCAGTTAGTGTGATTTATATATTTCAGTTATTTCGAGACAAATAAATGAGCGTTAAGAGGGAAAAATGGGAACGTTTATTATTTTATGTAAATTTTGTGTAATTTAGACAATTGCTTTTCTGAGAAAAAACAGTTAAAAAATAAGGTATTATCAAATTGGTTTAATTAGATTTAACTTGGTTGCAACTCTCTTGGATATTGGTTGAATCAGCTCAACTAAGTCCACGCTCAGGGTCAAGTCTGTGGACGTTGTGCATGGATACACGTGATTGGCTGCTGCTGCTCCCATTCATTTTAGTGGTAGCTCAATTGTCTTGAATGGGAATTCTACTGACGGTGTGTGAGAATTACACTGCATTATGCTCCTGGGTTGGGCTAGGAATTGCCCTCTGTGTCTGAATTTTCCAAACAGGTCAAGTTTGAGAACCAATTTGTTAATTTATGTGGTAGTAGGTTAGGCAGCTCACACGGAGTAAACTGTCTTGAGGACACTCACTCATACACACAGATACACACACACACTCTCCCTCTTCCCCTTTCTAAGGCTCCACTAACCCTAGGCTCACCCCAACACACACGCACACTCTACTTATCTTCCTCCCCCCACTCTTACAGCTTTCCTCCTCTCACAGTTCTCTCTCTCCTTCTCTCATAGTTTTCTCTCTCTCTCTCTCTCTCTCTCTCAAGAAAAAAAGGGCTAACCTGCAACTTAAACTGTCTCTACCCCATAAACAAATACACGCTGATAAACGTTTTATTTCAGCTATAGCAAATTTCTTTTCTTTAACTTTAATATTAACCAATACAACTGGTTTAACAGACACTCTTTTACTTTACCGAGACGGCGGTAGAAGTCGAACAGCCTCCCAGCAGAAGTGGTACAGGTTAACACAATAATAGAATTAAAAAATGCATAGCACAGGCATGAATGGGTCTCATCTGCAGTCAATGTGTTTCTACGTTGGGAGCCTCGCTCTGAGACATTGCTGCAGTGCACCGATGTAGTTGAGTGACCCGTAGAGGGCGCTGTCGTGCTGCGGTTTATGCCGGCTTCGTACAGTGCCGTGGCTCTGCTGATTACCAGCTGAATGTTCGCACCATGAACTTGTTTTTGCGCCATTAAGAATAATATTACAATACAGATTTCTACAGAGGTTGCCCTGATCATGCCGTCCAGGTGCTGCTGTCCACTGCGGGCTTTAACCTTTCTGCTTACTTACCAAGGCGTATTATTTTATATTGTTATTAAGGTTGGCAGCAATGCTTAGATAACGCGTGGCACAGTGTTTATGATACACAGACACAGCCCCTGCAGGTTGCGTCATATTAACACTAACTTCCCTGCTACGTAAAGAAGGCAGGAGGACTGGGCAGCACACAGGGGTGAGCCTAGGGTTAGTGGTGCCTGCATGCAGTATTTTTGCCCCCTTGACTAAAATACAAGCAGATACTAACAAGTTAACTCTCAATCACTCTCAAACACCAGACATGTACGCATATATGCACACACTATCAGGCTTACCCCTGACACAGTAACAGCATACACTATCATTCACACACACATGCTGACATCCACATACACTCATGTTAACACCACACACATGCACACTATAATGGAATACGGTAACACGCTTTAAACTAACACCATATGCTCACCCACCCATGCTAACAGCTTACACTAACACCTACTCTACTACCATACACTTACACACACACACATGCATTCACTCTAACACCATATACATATACACTCCCTCTAACAACATTCACCATTCACTTACACATACCTACACATACACTCTCGCTCTCTCCATCTATTACAGGTATCTACTATACTTTCTGTGTGATTCACAGAATAACTGAGAATGACAGGGGCAAATTCAGCCAGTTTTCAGATATGTGTAAAAGCTCCATTATATTCCTTGTTTTACATTCTGAAACTTTGTATATATACTAACCTGCCAACAATCTGAAAAAAAAACGGGACATTTACTGGACAGCTGACATAAGTCCTGTTGTGAGGACTCTTGGCAGCTATGGCAGACAGTGAAAAAAGTTTTGCAGGGAGACCAGGCTGTTCCCTCTGAGAACGGCGATCCAAGACATCGCGGGAGCTCCTAAATCAGGGGCGTCCAACCTGCGGCCCTCCAGCTGCTGCAGGACTGCATCTCCCATCCTCCTCAGCCAGCCCCTTAGCTGAAAGAGGCATTACGGGAGCTGTAGTCTGCAGCAGCTGGAGGGCCGCAGGTTGGAGGCCCTGTTCCTAAATGATGGAGGTGGTCAGAGTAACGCGCTGATTCTGTCACAGCATGTCTCTGATCACAGGCACAGAAATCCCGGCTACTTTACAAGCACAGCTCATGTTCCTTTGATAAAAATAATAATAAGTTTACTGAATATTCCAGAATAACAGAAAATGCCATTTTCTTATTCAAGCAAAGAGAATCTACAAGAACTATTTCCAAACTCCCCGGATGTTTTGTTCTGTAGTAAACCTGCCGCGTATAATCAGAACATAGGCGACAAATTACTCGTGACTCGTGACAGCCGGCACTTCATCAGCTCATAGGCCGAGCTAACGTATGAGCAGCCTAACAGCGCTGCTCCTTTTACCGTACACAGAAACATTTAGGAAGTTTTCTAAGTTTCCATGGTAACAACATCTCAGTTCTTGCTTTTGTGTCACAAAACAAAGTGTTTCCAGCCAAAATTCTGATTGAAATATATTTTTTACAGTATAAAATCATTTAGAACTGGGAAGGGTTTGAGCGTTTAACAGTAACGGGAATATTAGTAATTACAAAAATACACTAGAACATCGCTGCCTCCCATGACGATAGCTGTGATGATAGCCTTACAGGGGATCAGTGTTGCTGCGGACAATCTCAAGGGCTAGAGGCTCAAGTGCACCACTGGTGGTAGATAAGTGGAACAGCCTCCCAGCAGAAGTGGTGGAGGCTAATAGAGTAAGGTGAGCGGAGAGGGGGTAAGCTGGGCTGCTGCAGAAGATAAGTGTCTTTTTTAATGAATATTAACAGACTCAGTACTTTAATATGCATTCATTGTTTGCGATACTGTTTGTTCAGTAGACTGTCCCTTTAATTAAGTTTTCTTGCACAATAAGCAAGTAGACCTTAACAGACCTCTAATTGTATTCTTTCCTAAGGTTTCCTAAGCATCTTTTTACGTTTCCATGGAAACAGTCTATCAGAATCTGCTTTTGTACACGTTTAAAGAATTATATGTTGAAAAGGTTTGGCTGTCGGACATCGCCGAGAATGATGCTTCTAACGCCACATTCAGTGCCCTTTCTTATAATGTTACTTTAAATATAATTCCACTTATATTATCAATACGTTCGGACTGGCAGCTCCGGCTCAGTTTTAGGAGAACGAGTGAATTACGTCTAGTTGGAAAACCGGAGCATTAGCTAGTAAAATCTGTGGTCTCCGCGAGCCTTTTGGGAAGCCGCGAAACGTACAGCCGGCTCTCCCGTGGATACAAAATAGGACCCTCTATTTCACATAGACAAGAGTTCAAGCGAAATACACGCGCATGAATCCCCGTGCCGTACCTGAGGGATCCCTTTCCAGAAAATAAGAACGCTCCAGATCGAAGGGTCGTGCTGTAGAAGGGCAGGCGCTGGGAATAGACGCCAGCTAATTGAAAAGGTTAATTTATTCTCCAAACAGCTTGCTCTATGGAATAGAGAGCAGACTATAAAATGTACTAGATGGAAGGAGAATAATTCATGATAGAGAGGCTGCTGACTTCCACTATTAGGTATTTTACGTTCACATCATTTCTTACTGTTTATTATATATATACCTGTGTGTATATATATATAAGCATTATGTATTTAAGCATCTATGTTTTCGGTTACAGGCCCCTCAATGCAGCTAAATCTCTTGGTTGCCCCCGGCTTTAAGATACAGACGGCACCTTATGACTGAGCCTTGCCAAATACTGGCAGGGGGCTCCATAATCACAGGTCACACTTATTCCCATGGATCCACGATGCATGTGGTAGGGCTTCGGGTGAGTCAGCAGGTCGTGTCTTGGGCTTTCTCATAAGTATACCATAGGCCATCTCAGACACATGTGTGGGCCGGTATATACGGATCCCTCATACACGTGCACGCCGGCTGTATTGCCTCGCAGCAGAGGAACAAGTACACAACGGACCGGCTCCCAAACTGATAAGTATCGTGCCCTATTCTTCACGCTGGAAGCAATGTTATTCCCAACTAACGCTGTGACCCATCCGCCCCCCATCCCGATCTCCTCATCCCCCTGAGTGACGGCAGAATGCGGCGTCTCCCAACCGCTAAGCATAAAAAACAAATGGGGGCTTCTAGCTCAGCGCACGTCTAAGATGTTTTATTAAAACAAAAAAAAACAAAAAAAAATTGTGAAAATAATTTAACCTGCCAAAAAAAAAGAGGCTTTCAGATTTAGGCAGCCATTAGGACGATTAAAACAGAGGAGGACCACAAATCTTATTTTATTATTGGCGTATTATTAAGTTAAGTTTATATCTCAAGTCTCCTGCTTCATGGTGATTTAAATTATATTATAATAATTTATTCCTCTGCACTAAAATATTAAATATAGAATTGTTATCGAAGGTCACATTTCCTCGGTTTGTTAAAGAGAGACGCTAACCTCAAGATGCTAATCTAATATTTATTTTGGCTGCCGCAGAGCTTTGGTGATGTGCTGCGTTTGGGGAATGGTCCTACTCATCAGAACCTGAAACGGTATACATTTAACCCATTTCAGCATTGGGGTCAGGACATATTTCCCCCCCTTAGGAGGCTGGACTCATTTTTTTGTAGTTTTGGTAAATCTATCATTGGAAAAATCTATATATTTTTTTTTCCAGGCCAAGTTAAGCTATTCGAGGATGAAAGGGTCAATACAAAGCCTAGAAATCTAGTTACAAAATTGCTTCTCTACCCTGTGCACAAAAGGAAGGACCTTCTTTATCTTACTTTATCCTTCTTGGGTCATCATGAGATGCTCCTGGAAGTGTTCACAGAACTAGACATGAATTAAGTGGAGGGGCTGGTGCCGAGCCGGACCCCAGCCTGGTGTAGGGATAGGGGTTCCATATTTATGCCAGAAGATATCACATATAAAGTGTAACCCTGTATAGTAACAGTGTGATAAACAGCATGTGATTTATAAACACACAGGGAGGCGCTGTACGTGTGGTGATTAGTAGCGTGTATACTCATTAGCCAGCTCACCCATCTCTATTGCCCACTTGATTTAATTTTTTTATTATATATAATTTTACTAAACACATAACTTTCTTGTTGTCCTGCTATAGGACGACACTTGCTCTTGCGGACGGCAACGCTCATCCTTTTTTTTCCTTTCCCTGATGTCCCTGTATTTAGGACTTAATATGTTTTCTGGTATGAGGGTATCGACAGGGATTCCTACTCAGCCAAAATACAATATGTGTAAACAGCAAGAAAAGGGTTTAGAAATGAAATTATGTAGGCTGAAATAATTATTATTATTATTATATTATTATGAACTGACTATGTTACCTTTATACAGTATAATACATATACATGTCACGGGTATGGTTCCCTTCGCATAATGCAATGTAGGTGTTCTGTAAATCCCCCACATATCAGCCAACCCAACCCAGACGCCTGATTTGCCCCGGCTAAACACATCCCCTGCCACAGTCAGCTCCAGCACTGACTCGGATAACGTGACGAGAGGGGTCTAATAAGATTGGAAAACGCTTCCATTGAGAATCATCAGGCAACAGAGGAAGCAGGGAGCTGCAGCTTCTTCTAAAGGTACGTATCTATCATGCATATTAAACCACTCAAAAAGTACTTTAATATACATTATTCTAGGTTGAGGCTATCTGGGACATTATATTGTCCCTTTAACCCCTTAAGGACCGGGCTCATTTTTCGTTTTCTACCCTGTGGGACCGAGGCTGTTTTGACACTTTTGTGGTGCTTGTGTTCAGGTGTAACTTTCTCCTCACCCATTTAGTGTACCCACATAAGTTATATATTGTTTTTTTCAGGACAAGATGGGCTTTCTTCAGATACCATTATTTTGATCGTATCATCTTATTTACTATAAAAAAAATAAAAAAAACATGGTGAAAAATTGAAAAAAAACACATTTTATGACTTTTATTTGAAAAATCTTTTACTCACCTAAAAAAGCAAGTAAAAAAACTAGCTAAATAGATTCTACTACTTGTCCTGAGTTTAGAGATACCCAATGTTTTTATGTTTTTTTTGCTGTTTTTTGTACGTTATAGGGCAATAAGTACAAGCAGCGTTTTATGATTTCCAAATCTTTTTTAACAAATCTGGTCAGTCTGCCTCCATCTCCTCTTTGGAACATCTTTGAAGCCAGTTAACTCAATTTAACCCATTCAAACCATATATTTTTGAAAACTAGACACCCCAGGGTATTCCAAATGCTGTTATTTTAACCCTTTCCATGCACCAATTATACAACTACACTTTGTCAAACTTTGTAATGGTATTTTTTTTATTTTTTTTTCCACACAAATTGTACTTTAGTTATAGATATACAGGTTCTGGTATATGTCACTATCAAACAACACCCCAATGTGTGTTCAGGAACATCTCCTGAGTACAGCGATACCCGACATGCATGGGTTTGTCAGATTGTTTGGCTGGTAAAAGGCTACTTTTGGGGCATGCGTAATTCAGGTGGTCATTTGGTCATTCTGCCTCCATCTCCTCTTTGGAATATCTTTGAAGCCGGTTAACTCAATTTAACCCATTCAAACCATATATTTTGGAAAACTAGACACCCCAGGGTATTCCGAATGCTGTTATTTTAACCCTTTCCATGCACCAATTATAGAACTACACTTTGTCAAACTTTGTAATAGTAATTTTTTTCACACAAATTGTACTTTAGTTATAGATATACAGGTTCTGGTATATGTCACTGTCAAACAACCCCCCAATGTGTGTTCAGGAACATCTCCTGAGTGCAGTGATACCCCACATGCATGGGTTTGTCGGGTTGTTTCAGATTTAAAATGCCACATTTGGGAAGTGCGCTTTTTTTCTCCATTTTGGTCAGTCTGTACCTATGCCCTATCTAGGCCACTCCAATTTACCCCATCAGCCATTTTTTTTTATATTAGACACCCCTTGGGTATTTGAAGTGCTTTTATTTTAACTCTTTGTTGAGATTTTTGAGAAATTTTAGCACTTGCTCAAAATAATAAACTTTATTTTTTATATTTGTTTTATTTTTTTAATACTTTTTTTATATATTTTTTACACATTTTGCTGGTACTGGATGGTTCATCTAGTGACATCACTGCATAATTATTTTTAAATGTTAGCACATTTTTTTTTATTTTTTTTTCCATTTTTTATTATTTTTTTTGAATATTTTACTAATCACATAGTGATTAGAAAGCTGGGCTCCATTGACTTGCATGGTTGAATGCAGTACCTGTATTCAACCAGCAAGTGGAGCCAGTTCTCTAGAGGGTCTGGAGACCATCTAGCGAACTTTTTCTTGTTTGCTTTTTTCACAGAGCGGCGGCCATCTTTATTGATGGCGAAGATCACCGGCAGCTGCGGCTGTGACCGCTCTCCGGAGCGGTCACAGCCCACCTAAAGGTAAGTGTTTGGTGTCGCTGGATGCCTCCTGATCGAGGCATTCCAGCGACACCATTTAAGTTTAGGAGGCGATCGTTGATCGCCTCCTAAACGCTTTTAAAACGGGCGTCCGCCGCCATACAATGTATGGCGGCTGTTGACGCCCCGGGGAGGGGCCAGACATGGCCCCCGATGCCGATCTCGGCCTTGCTGAATGCCTCGACATCGAGGCATTGCAGCAAGGCCGTTTAAGCGAAGAAAGTGATCGTTGATCACTTTCTAAGCTTATTTAACTTTTTGACGGTTCAGGACCGTCAAAGGTCATTTAGTGACCTTCTTGTCATGACGGTCCAGAACCGGCAAAGGTCACGAAGGGGTTAATATGTAAAGATATATTTTTTTCTAATAAGAAAAAAACGTTCTTTATACAAATAATTTTTTCCTAAAAATGACAGGTTTTTTTCTTTATCAGACCTGGCGAGAGGTCTGTTAACCTTTTTCTAGGGAGGAATCTATTACATTCATAATTAAAGCAGTGGTACATTGTGTATTATGTGTTTGTCACCTCTCATTATGTTCCACAACCTTGAAAGACATTTTAAAAAAATCTGATCAATTGAGGCTCCAGATGACTTTCCAGCAGCGGATAGATTATTATTTAAAGATATTTATTTTTACCAGAGAACAAACGAACGGCCCACGGGCTTATTTACTGGATTGGCCGCACCGCTCCTGTGCTTCTTCCCAACTGAAACTTGGCTGACATTGTTAGATATCATCTGTGTGCGGGGGCGAGAACGAGGAACGAGGAATATCTCAAGAGCAGCTCAAAGTTAGTGATCGACTGACAAAATATTTGGACGCTTCTGCAATCTGCATCCCAGAACCTCGCGCTTTGTGCAAGAAATGCGACGTATTCCAGGTTATCAAGCCGCGCGTTCTATGGCGCTAATCTGGAACTGGTCCTGCGTAGGATCCCCACATTAAAGTGTTTTTCAGGACAATTTTGTGTTGTCATACCGAATACAGGGAGATGCCGACTGGACGTGCTTTGGAACAGATGCATAGAACTCATGGTGTCAACATAATATTCATTCATTCTTCTGAAAGCTGCTCTCCCTGTAATCCAGGATAACTAATACACCATGAGAAAAAAAAGCATCGCTTAGTAAAAGGTATATAGTCTGTTACACGGGCGGGTGTCGGTGGTAAATAAAATAGAAACTTGTAAATGAGTCACTTGCTAATCGGTCTACTCACATGCTTTACCAGAGGAACCAGAATAGCAGGGATAAAGGTAAAGAGTAGGACAGGCAGTGTGGTCAAAATATGGGCTCGTACTAATGGCATGTGCCATGGAGCCCTGATGGTCAACATATTATAGATTATAGCAAGAATTCCAATTCAGTTGTCGTGCGACGGTGCTGATTTTCGGGAACTGTCCTGCTTTTTGAGGGCAGTGGTAAAAATGGGCTAGTAGTGGACGTCCTCTGATTCCTGCTGACTGGCCCAGGAAGCTGTATAATCGATGACGGTCTGTGCTGTTGCAGGGTAGACCTCCATTCCAGCGCCCATGTGGCCACCTTGCGATGTTCTGAAGCCCAGCCCCGGGAAGTGGATCTCTGGGTATGGTGAGTCCTGCTCCTGAGCACTCTGTCCGACCCAGGTCCAGCCACACCTCCCGATGTGGACACCTGAAATGTTGAGTGTATGTAGAAAAATGCCTGAGGGGCAACAGAGAAAAGAGTCTGTAAGAATACAGGAATATTCTACTATTTCGATACACATGATCGTGACTGTAGAACACTGTGATACCCACATACCCAGCAAACATTCTGAACTCCTAGATAAGAGTAACATAAGGGTCTGGGTTTTGAAAGAAGGATTAGCTAAACTTAGCAGAGACACTTGGTAGGTATGGACTATAGATGAAATCACCCCGACTCCAGTGGCTGTAGCTTCTCCTGTCTTTGGAGAGCCCAGTAAAAGTGTGTGGTAATTTTATTAAGAAAACTTTTGTCATTGCCTAACCACGATGGGGGTTATTTTTAACCTCCTTGAAACGTATGGAGATATCCCTGCATGTGATTATACATTAATGAGCATTTGTCACTCAGAAAATCAACATGGATTGATGCCACCCCTTATGGCAGATGGTGTGCAGCTAAAAGAAGGATTCTGAAACTTTCACCAGCAATATGTAATTGTCAGTGGCCGAGGCAGATGAATGAAAAGCATCAGACATTCATTTACACGGCCATGTTGTACACTTTAATTGGGTGGTGATTCATAACCTTGATGAAATTCTAATTAGTTCCTAAAATGGCGGTTTAATCATTTTATCTGCAAATCAACCTGTAGTCTACAAAACACTTTCTGTTAATTAAGTCAGAAAGTTGAACAGGTCAAAAAAAAACCCAGGAAATATTTGTTTATATGATATTTGGATCTCTTCAAAGCCAAGTGTGTTTAATTGGTATTTTCATTATAACTGCCAGCAAATCTGTAAAGTACATTTTAAACAACCTTTCTCGCTAGGCACGGGAGGGGGGACATAAATTGGCCCAATGTACCCCCCACAAGGTTATTTTCCCATTGCTTATAACCTCCTTATCCCATTGGGTATGAGATGAAGACCAGTACACATGGGATATTTTGCCATATAACCTCCCTATCCCATAGGGCATGAGATGAAGACCAGTACACATGGGGTATTTTGCCATAAAATGTCCCATCCCATTGGGCACAGGTAGGCTCCGCAGATGGTTTAATATTAGCCGACTGCAATGCACAAAGGCTGTTAAAGTGGACCCATGCTTCGTTAAAAAGGAATCTTAAGGACTTCTTTTTTGTCTTTTTTTATTATTCCTTTTTAGGATTCTACCAGAGGTAACAGAACTACCTCTTTCAGAGAAAATTGGAATTCATTTTGAAGCCTAATGCCCAAAATCTTGGCTACAATAAAAGCAAAGCAGGCATCGGTGCTCTTTTTTTCCTTGAAGCTTCAATTAGGGACTTGCTGTCCTCGTGTAGACTTCTGATGGACAGCTCAGGTTCTCAAGAGATTCTGCAGCAGCCGTATCTTTTTTTCTGCATTGACATCGGGGGCAGCATTTCCATTTTTCCCATATACTTCCTAACAATTATAGACGTTTTTTCTATATTCACAAATGGAATTATAGGTGATTTGGAATGAGAGCTTTTCATAACCCACGCGTAATGAATATGGTTTTGATGATATATCAGTGATTAATATTTTAGTTGGTTTGAATTGCCGTGATATTTAAGCTCTCTGTTGGATCCCCTATTAGAATTCTGTCTGGCCTTTTCTGTTATGCATCTGGAAAGCAGCTGACATTTAAGAGTTAAAGAAAAATGTAGAAACAATCATTAAATAATTAACTCTTCCACAATGTTTCTATTTGTGGGTCCGTATATTTTTTGTATCGTATATTGTTTTGGGGAATTACAAGATAATATTAGTCAGCTGTAGAATTATAGAATTTAGGAATTTCCCCAAATTCTATTCTTTTTTGGATTTGGGGAGTTACATATAGATTGCTTGACTAATGAACATTGCATAGGTTTAATATATAGAACTATAGCATGTAGACAGGTCCTTTAAAGAGTAAAATATATTAAAATAAGGTATCATATATGTAAGAATTATGTCATATGTCATCAATAATAAATATTTGTACATTTTTATATCTTAGAACTTGCCGATCCAGTATGTGGGGTAATCTTCAGGCTCATTCATGTTTAACTGTTTAGTTACCTTGGCAATTAAAACAGGGGGTTCAATACATAGTTACATAGATACATAGTTATATAGGCTAAAAACAGACCTGCGTCCATCAAGTTCAGCCTTTCCTATATCTGTTAATTTCTTGCTGTTGATCCAAAAGAAGGCCAAAAAAAACCCCACCCACAAACTAGGGAAAAAAATCCTTCTTGACCCCAGAATGGCAGTCAGATCACTCCTTGGATCAACAAGCTGTCTCCCCATAATTAAAAATGCATATCCCTGAATATTATGGATTTATAGAGATTGGATTTACGATATATTGGACTTACGATGGGTTCATCTGAACGTAACCCCATTTTTGAGCCGAGGAGTACCCTTTATTGACGATTTAAATCCTGCAAATACGTTTCAAGCTAATTTTTCTTTAAAAAAAGGCAAAAATGGGTTTTAGCCTCAAGCCCCTCATACCTCCGTTTCCTATTAAAATCTTAAAGGACTGTTTTTTACTTAAACCCTTCCTAACAAGCATTACATCTGGGTCCTCCTGTAGCTGAATGCAGACGCCGCTTTATTTGCCATAGGCTGAGTAATGAATATTGCACAGGAAAGCCCTGGCTAAGCCCGGCAGCTTACAAACTTGTTTACAGACATTTTCATAAACTTAAACATTGCATTTATATTGTAATGATAGCGGCACCGAGGCTTTATTATCCCGGTTTGGGGAATCGCGCCCGGCAGACTGCATCCCGCAAGCGCGTTTCTATTCTGCAGATCGAATGCACTTCATGCTGCCGTTTGCCTGTTTGGCCACCGAGGGGCGCTGAAGCACGTCTCACTGCAGCAAAACGTATTAACGGCGCGGCTGAACCCTCTGTGTGTTTTCATTTGCAAGGAAACAGCTGAGCCGCTTCGCGCATGAGGCTGTGTGTGTTTTATATCACAGCTTCCGACCCCTCCGCAGAAATTAAACTCGCTCCAAGCATCGAATCCCGCTAACTTAATATGCGTTAACTCCTCTCGTTCTCACAACACAATGGGTTATACGGTGCTGTTGTTATGTACATTACTTCAGATAAATAAATAGAAGTTTTGGTAACCGTATCAACTTTGTGTCATACCTCCCAGCAGTCTCGATCAGGTAGGGACAGTCCAGACAGGCCGGCCGGCTGTTTCAATAAGAACACACGAACAATATAAAACGTGGCCATTAGGTACATGTGCATGGTGGAGATTGCGTGTTCTGCAACAACGTGGGGCGAGAGACAGGGCAGCTTGATCAATGTCCTGGTTTAACCTGCAGACATATTATATATATATATATATATATATATATACGGTATATCATTTTATTTTTTAAGGGCTAACATATGTACTTTTACAGCTAAAAGAAAAACAGGATAAGTGCAGTTATAAGTAAAGTGGTCTACAGACATTTTCATTGGGGTAATATATATATAAATGAATTGGGAAAGAAGGTCCCTGCCATATAAATCTTCCAGTGGCCCCAGTTAGGACCCAAGCCTTACACGATCCTTTGGCAGTAGCCCAACTTGCCTTGAGGGCTAATCTAGGGATATTAATACTGCCACAATGAAATATAGCTGTGATATTATTCGTTTACACCGTGGCTTACTTGCTACTCGCGTGTGTGGATAGATTCAATGATATTTTGATGGACGGATAGATGAAAATGTATGCATCTTCTAATGTTTGATAGAGACTCAAACATAAGAAAATAGAATTAAAAGGAGATGAGATTTAAATGATCGAAAAACCTCAGACCCTCCTCGGTCTTTAATGTCTTAAGCCTGTCCAATGCGTGTTTAAATTCGCCATCGTATTAGCCTCTACCACTTTGTCTGGGAAGCTGTTCCACGTATCCACTGCCTTGTCTCAGCTATGTAACGAGCGAACACCTAACAGATCAACAAATAAAAATCTTGACAATCACATGTTGGTAGTTCCAAAAACCTTACATTAAAGTAACATTTTAAGTAACTTTAAGGGTCTCAGTGCTCTGCGGCATTGATCCATATGTCATCGAATAGCTGACCCTGTCTGGTAACTTCATGTCCGCATTCACATCTACCATGTAAAAGGTAAGGGTGACTGTAGGGGATACCAGGAAAAGGGTCAAAATTAATGGTTTCTTTGGAAGGGAGGTTCTGGTGGCCGCTGGACTCCCGTGCCACTAATAGCACAGCCTAATCTATGCGTTTAGAACAGATTTTTTTTTGGGAGCTCAACGTGCGTGCTCCTGGGTGCAGCATTCTGTGCCGGAAGGAGCAGAAGCCAAATACGCTACTGTGTTCCCCCGGAGGGAAAACCCAGACAAATTCCCCTCCCCCATGGGAGGGCCGGATCGAAGGGTGAGACTCCTTTGCCTTCAGGTCACTCCTGCAAGGGAGTGACCCCTTCTTTGGAGAGAGGAAGGGGCCTTTAGGTGCGTGCTCCTGGGTGCTGCTTTTCGTGCATTAGGGCAGCGGAAGCGCGACAAACTATTCTGGATCTCCCCCAAGGGAGAATCCAAGCTAAATTCCTTCCCTCCCCCATGGGAGGCCCGGATCTTCGAGTCAAAACCCCGAAGGGTAAGACTCCTTTGAACTTCAGGACGATCCCCGAAGGGAAAGTCCACTTTATGGTTAGCGGGAGGGGGCCATAAGGCTCCCCACACCCCCACCAACAGACTCAAGCTTTCACTGCATGTGCAGTGTCCAAAAAACAAAGTGCCAAATCGTTTTCCAAAATCAAAGTGGTGGCCGTGCCGTGATCCAATAACCTGAGTCATAGGCACTCGTGAAAAAACGATGCGGATAAATAAATAAATAAGTGCCCAGCCATGCCTGGCTGGAATAAAAAAAAATGAACCCACAAGCCCATAAGAGTCAGGGGGAAAAGCGTGCACGGCAGCAAACTGTGAAAAAATGTGACTCCAGCAGTGCGCTGGGGCAAATAAACACCTCGGGCTCCTTCCTACCTCGACCCTAAGGCCGGAGGATCAGTGGTCCCCCCCCAGGCATAGGGGTACTACACTTGATCTTAGCCATAAGGCGTTTAGAACAGATACTCCGTATCTTAGTGTATCGCTGTATCCATAAGAATTGGATGACCAGCGACCCAGCGCGTTTCTATAATCGCTCCGTGAGATGAACGCAGTATGTGCCGAATATAATGTGTTCTAAAAGCAGCGCTGTGCATTCTAAAGCTTGATGTGTGATATGTTAAACAGACGGCATAAATGCCCTACACATGCTTTAATAAATCTTTTGGCAGCATTGGAATTAAATGTCATACTCCATTAGCATCAAATAATGTAGAGCAAAGGATGATGGGAAAAGCAGAAATACCACAGTTTATGCAAACAGAATAATATGTATCTTTCAATGTAATCTCCGTTATTGTTCCCGGGGATCTCGTGAAGACCAATTAAAGGTCCGGGCGTCACTGGTAACATTCTACCTATTATTAATAATTATTAAATACGAAGCAGAATACTAACAAATATCCCAGAACTATGGCGGATCCGTATATTTTGATGCTGAGAATGAAGATCTGCATTCTTTCACCCGTATGAAAAACTATAAGTACTTCGCTTTAGGAGAAGCTGCAGCTCCAGCACACCACCCCCTTCCATTGAAGCAATCAATCTCGTTAGACACCCTGAGCCGTCTAGCAGAAAATACAGTAAGAGTATGCAGTGGTAACTTTACTTTACTAAAAGGGCGGAACTGCCTCCCAGCAGAAGTGGTAGAGGTTAATACAGTGAGGGAATGTAAACAGGCATGGGATAGGCATACAGCTCATAAATCCAAGACGAGACCAACGACTGATTAAGGTTTGAGGCTTTACTGCAGGAGAAACGGGCGACTAGACGGGGGCCGAATGGGGCCGATCTGTATGCCAAATCCAGTCTCATTTTTCTAATGAGATCTTTCTTAACCATTCAATTCAGCCGAGAGGGAACATTTACTTTAATACCGATTTTATTTCTGGGGGTGATGTTATTTTATAAATGACCGTTAGGTGTAATTAATTCAGGAGTAATTAGTAGGATTCTCCTTAACAGGGGTTGAGGAAATGGACCTGGGGAAAAAAGAGTTAATCGGCTAGCCCCTGCAATTTCTCGATGACTCTGCTGGCGCTAAGACAGTTAATTCTTAATTAATTAATCCATACATTACGGATAAGACGATGCGAATGATGCATAAAAAGTGTGAAAAGCAGTCTTATCACCCTAGCAACGGATGAAATTGGTTCAGTTACCAGGATTGGATGCTGCGGCAATAGGATGTCTTCAAACTTTTCATACTTAATTCTTAAAATAGTTTTATTTTGGAGAAAATGCCATCATATTAACATGTATGAGGTGTCAAGTCCAACAAAACATAACCCCAAAAATATTATTTATATAACCCCAATGATATTATTCCCTGAGTTAAAGGAAAAGTCCTATGGAAAAAATATGTTTCTCCTTAAGCATAAACCC
Source organism: Spea multiplicata (assembly GCA_009364415.1). Taxonomy (NCBI): domain Eukaryota; kingdom Metazoa; phylum Chordata; class Amphibia; order Anura; family Pelobatidae; genus Spea; species Spea multiplicata. The sequence goes on along the minus strand of VKOC01005679.1, from coordinate 6,681 downwards.
CAGCACTGTATACAGTAATAACCACCCAGCGCTGTATACAGTAATAACCCCCAGCGCTGTATACAGTAATATAACCGCCCAGGGCTTTATACAGTAATATAACCCCAGCGCTGTTATACAGCTTAATATAACCCCCAGCGGCATGTATACCATAATATAACCCCAGCGCTGTATTACAGTAATAACCCCAGTGCTTAGTATACAATAATTAACCCCCAGCGCTTGTATTACAGTAATATACCCCCCAGCCCGCTGTAATACAGTAATTATAAACCCCCAGCGCTGTATACAGTTAATATAACCCCCAGCGCTGTATACAGTAATATAAACACCCCCCCAGCGCTGTTATACAGTAAATAAACCCCCAGCCGTGTATACAAGTAAATTAACCCCCAGCCGCGGGTGTATACAGTTAATATGTAACCCCCCAGCGCTGTTACAGTAATTTAATAACCCCCAGCGCTTGTATAACACGTAATATAATCCCCAGCGCTTCTGTATACAGTAATATAACCTCCCAGCGCATTTGTATACCAGTAATATTAACCCCCAGCCTGCTGATACCTCTCTAAAACCCCCCCAAGTACAGACACATGCTGTCTAATTACCATGTAACTTATATAATACCCCCCAAGCGCTCTCGGGTATACTACTATCATCAATATTTAACCCCAGCGCTTAATCACGGAGTGGCTAACGTATAATACTCAAGCCCCAGCCTGCTGGTAATCGTACTCTATCTCTCACTATCTCACCGTTCACTGTATACCCTCTACCACTGCGCTGTCTATTATAATACCCGGTCGCTGCTGATACAGTCGAGAGTATACTCGAAGCGCTCCGCAGTCGCATAGTATACAGTAATATAACCCCCCAGCACTGTATACAGTAATATAACCCCCCAGCGCTGTATACAGTAATAACCCCCAGCGCTGTATACAGTTATGTTGGTTGGTGACAGAAACCATGTTTTATCTCATTTTGTTCCAATAAACTCCCTTTATCTGCAGTCCTGGAGCCGCCGTTGCTGTGTCATGTGATATTTTGGGTGACTTTCGCGGCTCAAACACCACACTGAGCTGATGCTTTACGGCAATGCTAATGAAGTCTGTTTCGCCAATTTCAGTAGTCAAAGTGCCTGACTAGTAGTTGATTGAGACTGAGACATTCTATTATTCCCCACAGGCAGTATGATGAGGAGTCGGGGTGTTTGTCTAGTAGATTGGGGGTCAAATAACAGAACGAGAACTCGAGAGCATATTATGTAAAAGAAGAACTTTTAAAAAAGAAATCAGTGCAATATATTTTTGAAATCTTATTCTTAATGTGATACCAGTAACAAAACTTTGTTTTATTTAAATTTATAGATGGGCCATCGTATAAACAGCTGCTTCGGGTCTTCATCGGTCACTGTCCCATAGAAGATGAAGGGGGAGAGACCTTTACATTTATAACACAGAACATATGCATAATGCAATTCATTACTTATTAGATACAATAAAGGTTACTTTTTCCACGATATATCACATCTATCTGAAACTAAACTTTTAAATATGTAATATATCCTCTAAATATATTTATTATTATTATTTAAAAAAAAAGAGAAAAAAGGGCAGCCTAAGCCGTAGAGGAAAAGGTTAAAGTAAATACAGCTGCTGTCACATTGTTCGCAACATGTTTGTGTGTTTCTTCCTCCCCGGCCAGGCGGGAGATATTAACCAGCGCTCGGCATGCAGCGAGGAGAAGCAAATCCATTTCAGCACCACGGAGAGCGGCTGGCCACGTATCTCCTCTGCAAGGGCTCTCAGGAACGCCTCTCTCCCACCCAGATCCTCCTGTCTCTCAGCCTCGCTCCCTCCTCGCCGTCCTCCTCGCTCCCGCACTCCACGGCTTCATTTCAATCAGGTGGCTGTTGCTCTTCGAGATTAGTGAGAATCGAGCAGGGAAAATACTCGCGAAGCCTCCCCCTCCTCCCGCTTCCCGTATACACAAAGGGAGAAGGGAAACGGCAACGTGCTTTGAATTTGTGTTGACTCTTTGAGAGTCCTCTCACTCTCTGCCTCTATGGACTGTTGGCATGAAGCCTCTACAGCCAACTGATCGGATGCCCCAGGCTGAGGAGTGATTGGAGAGATCCACGCCAAGTGGTCCGCTTGCCATTAAATGCTAGTTGCCATCATAAAAGGTCTATGTTGGATCGTTTTATAGAAATACATATTTTTTTATCTTTCTTACTGGTGTAACATTTATGGGGCCTGTTTATTTGCCTCTTTAATGCTATTTTTTTTTTCCAACCTTCACTTTGAGCTGATTGCCAATTAAAAAAAAAAGAGGCGACTGGACCATCTTCTTGATTTACTTGTTGGCTGTAACGACTGATCCATGGCTTCGCTGTATCAGAGACTCACCGGGAAAATAAACACGTCCAGGTCCTTTCCTAATCCACCTGAAGCAAGTCATCTCTTGGGTGGTCAGAGCGCTGAAGAAGACAACGCCGGGAAGACCTCACGCCCACTGCAAGAAGTCCGAGCCGGTTATCAGTACCAGCCCCGGATTGACTGCGAAGAGGAAGATGTAAGACGCCTTCTTATTATCCCAGCCATATAACAATCACAGCTCCCTTCCCCTTTTTCCGAAGTGTTGTCTGTGTTCCTTCTCATGATCTGTGTGTCTGGCACCCCCAGTGGTCCAACTCCCCCCCACCACCCCTTTCCTAAATGCCATCGATAGCGATTCGTAAATGATTAATTCGGTGCTTCGGGGGTTTCGGGAAGTCATGTTTCAAATTGCTAGCATTTTCGTGCATCTGGCTCATTGCATCTTTTAATGTGAACTTCATCGATTATGAGATGATGGGGGGTGATCATGATGTAACTTTGGCGTTTAACCTCTGCATTGCCAGGAAATAATTGCCATTCTCTGCCATTCATTACACTTTGATGGGAGAGGAGGGGGGCGGGGGTTTGGGGAGAAACTTCTTGCAGGCTCTGATGATTCGGATCTGCAAAAGGAATTTTTAGAAAATCAATTATTTTAATATATTCAATGCTAACTAATCCCGATGTGCCTTACCTCGTGGATGTGTTAGACATTTCAAAGAGTTATTTGCATATTGCCGTAGAAACCAATGACTCATCCAAGACTCACCCTGTTTAGGGCCGGCGATGAAGGATAAGACACCTAGAAGTCACAATTAACCTCGTTACTCCCGGTTGGAAGGCCTACGGTAACATGCCGTGAGAACCGAATCCAGCAGGGATGAGGTTAAGGAAAATAATAACACATTTGTAGTGCGGATTTGTTTTCGCACCGCAGCTAGCACATGACGGTCGTCTCCAGATGACAAATGATTCTGACTTCAAGAAGTGGAAAAATATTATGTATTCTGTATAAATGAGAAACAAGGAATCTGGGTATTGTCTTGTTTGGTTAGAAGTAAATACAGTTTGTATAGAGAAACAGTTTTTTTTACAAACAGATTATGGTCTTTATTTGCCGAAAATAATAAAAATGTGTGTCTGTGTGCGTGTGTGTCGTGTGTCGTGTGTCTGTGTGTGTGTGTGAGTGTGTCTGTGTGCGTACGTGTGTCTGTGTGTGTGTGCGTGTCTGTGTGCATGTGTGTGCACGTACGTGTGTGTTTGCGTGTGTGTGTGTGCGTGTCTGTGTGCGTGTGTGTGCGCGTACGTGTGTTTGTATAAGCAGATAATAAGAAGTTTTAAGACACCTAATCCTAAACCCTATGAAACTCTTCCTGTTATTAAATACAAGTCAACTCTTTTTTTTTGTTCAATTTAATGTTTTTTGTCTTTATGCAGAAAAAGTCTGTTTTATAATATTTTGGGTTTAGGTGAATTTAATTAATGGATTTATATATATATATTTTTAGACATTTTCCCCCGCCAGCTCAAAGAGAATCAAAAAAATTCTATAATAATATTTACCTTCGATTAAGAGTACCCCTCAAAGTGGATTCCCCGAGGTTGGGGATAACTTAGATCCAATTGTTTGGCTCTTCTCCTCTCTTCGCTGTAGGGGTCACTGTAATAAAGGGAAGATCCGGTAGTCTTTATTAATGGCTACATATTTTTTTTCTTTCTCATTTAGCCTGAAGCGTATTTATAGTTTGTCGGTACAAACAGATGCCTTGGGAATCTTCGTTTGATAATGCAGGCCTCAGAAGCAAACAGAGAAAAGTAGATTTGCCATGCAAATTATTTTTTTTGGCGATGAGAAATTTAAGAGCATTCACGTCTTCCGACGCATTCGCCGTTCAGCTTTATCCAATTAGCCAGGAAACGCTCTTTGAAATAAATAATTACACTTTTTAATAACGTAGCTGGCAGTCTTAAGTCTGTGATCTCTCATCTGCTTTCATGGGAAAAGACCCTGCTTGAACAATGGTTGGGTATTGAAAACGCTAGCGATCTATTCTATGACATTTCTTTAGCTGTTTGAAAGGGGGTCGTTACTCTTTTTACAATCTTATTACACACTTTTAACCCAATCTGATATAGCAGGTTAAGTTAAACGATCTGACTTCAGCTCAACCTGGACCAGAAATACCCTATATGTTTCCTCTATATCTTTCATTCTAGAACAATGTAACCCTCCTCAGTGGCGAATGCTGGCCTAGGCCAACTAGCCATAGGTCTAGGGAACAGGCGAAGGGATAATAACCCCTCTGCCACCGAACCAGAGACAAATTGCCCTGTTTTGTGATCAGGCCCAGTGCTCAATAGACTATTTTTGGAGATCTCTCTTGTAACCGCCCCAGTTTCACGATGAAGGTCCATCACAGGCCCCTTACTTTATATGCCCCAGCATTTCAGGTGGGATATCCCCCTTGAAAGGTGTAGGTAGGCAGGTGGGGTGGTTAGAGGTGAGTGGCATTGGAGGCAGGACCTTGTATTTACCACTTTGTGATGCATCGAAGGAGAATGCTATGATATGACATCATATCTTCCCAACTCCAGAGCTTCACAAAGCTGGAGCTTGTTTTTTGGGGTCTGTGTTGCTAAAACCCAAACCTCAGTTTAGTTCACAGCTGGTTGGGCCAGTGAGGCAAAGGTGGGGCGAAAATTGGGACTGTTCCAGTCAGGATGGTTAGGGGGTAGGATACTTATTTACCTGACGCCTTCTTCCGAGAAATGCTGGGATATGAGATCATATTCTAGTGCTCAGCGGAGACAACGGCAAGAAGTAGGTTGTAAACCTAAATACCTCCTCAACCCTTCTGTAACCACTTAGATCGTAAACCTGGAGAAGACAGATGGCGCCTTTCTAATTCCACATTTACAGCTGAGGATTCACAAATAAATAAAATAATGATATTAATCATTTAAAACAGTAAATAAAAACATGTCCATTGAATTGATATTGGGCAAAGTGTCACAGTATTGCCTGGTAATAGTTTTCTTTAACCTGTAGGAAATCCTACAAACAGTAAACTTCATAGGTTATGAGTAACTTTACTTTTCCTTAAATAAATGACCTTGATATTTTATTTGCACCGGCCTTCTCCTTGCTGCTACATTTTAGCAGACAAAACCATTTCTTGCATCATGGAGTTCGTCTGGATGTTTCGAAGGCTGACGGCACTTCTCTGTGTTTTTTTGTCAATGACAGCAGCATGACCATTTATTAAAAAAATGAGTTTAAAAAACACCACTGCCTTTATCCGGCTTGTTCCTTTAATTTGCTCATTTCAAGCGACAGGAGTCATGTCTGTAGCTTCACACGATGACTTCTCCAGGAGTGGCGGAGCTCACATTAGTTTTAGTCAAACTTGCAGTTTTTTATACAACTTCCAAGATGTTTTGAATTTAATCACACGCAGCTGGTTCTAGATTGCTGTTGAATTGCCTTTTTTTGTCGACCCAGCCATTCTGTTTTATTTTAAGGAATCATTACAATCAGTCACTTTTCTCCAATCTCTCAATCACACTTCAGTATTATGACCGAGTGCTGACTGTCTGGACATTCTGCCCCAGCGCTTCCCAACAGCGCCCTTAACAGCCAAAATGTGCCAACTGGGGTGACCACGTCGGCCATGTTTTCCAGGACACATATAATATTTGACTTATTACTGACCACCCCTGATAAAATGCTGCCCTGCTGTATGGGGGATGTGTAGACTCATGGAAGGGGCCAATTAGTCAATTATGCATCCTCCATAATGCGGGGCAGCACTTTATCTGGGCTGGTCAGTAATATGTCAAATATTATATGGGTCCTGGAAGACATGGCTGATGTGGTCACACTAGTGCCAATGTTTGCCCCTGACTGGCCATTATTGGGTTGTCGTGACTTTGTGATATCAGACAATCCATTGTTACAGTTTAATGTCTTCTCTCACCTAAATACATAGTGTATCTCCAACTGATCTCTCTTTAAGAGGGGCAGCCCCTCTTTGGACTTTAAATCCCAGTGTCCCTATTTCCTCCCCTGATGCCCACTTTCTGTTGGAGCTCACAATGCTTGGTGGGTATTACTGCGCTCTACACTATGGAACTGCCACAAATATTTGTAACTAGTATCAGATTAAAAATGTGTTTTGAAAAATATTTTGATGTTTCATTTTTTAAAATAGTTCCAGTTTTAATACGACTCACTTAGTATTCCTGTATACAGCGTTGGGGGTTATATCACTGTATACAGCGCTGGGGGTTATATTACTGTATA
>VKOC01005678.1:0-14872 GCA_009364415.1 Spea multiplicata | reverse complement strand
GGTACGGCCTCGTCTCCCCGCCACAAAACGCCATCGCAATCGAAAAGAAACGTATCTACCGACGCCAGGAACCGGCGAGAGAGTTCACCTGACAGGCGAGTGCACTTGGAGGCGGCCATCTTTACTCTGCGCACTGCAACCAAACCTACCACAGAGTACGCTGTCCTCCGGAGACCTGATTGGCTGGAGGCGCGACGCACAGGCTTCTGAGTGGCTGGGACGCGCAGCTAGCAAGTTCGGCAGATCCCACCCAGCAGGTGCATGTTAGGGTAAGGAATGTTTGAGGCAAAGTTTGGAGGGTAGTCCTGTCACCATGGCAGCCAAAGTCAGCAGGAGCAATGGTTACTATGGTGATAGTACAAAAAATGGTTACCATGGGAATAAAAAGATTTTTTGACTCTTTGCATAAAAAAAAATATTATTTACATAACCAATCATGAATAAGTTAGAGGATTATAAATAATTGAAAGTTTATTTTTGCATCCAAATATCCTTAGAATAAGTAAAAGACAATGTTTGTAGAAACCGGTTATTTTTAATGTTTACTGTGACAGCCATAAAGTCCCTTTCAATGGTCATGGTCTCCCCCAGCAAATGAATGAGGCGGTTTCTGCAGAAACTTGGATCTCTCCAGGCTTGGATGGGTTAACGTGTATGTGTAAGCGTGTGCGGTATGTTGGCATGAGTGTGTATGTGTAAGCGTGCGTGTTGAGGCAAGAGCCCACTTGATTTTAACTGCCCCCTGGGCTCGAAGGTGTCAGCCTCCATGGTGACCGTTATCAAGACCCCAGTTCATCAATTTTTGAAAAAATAAAATATTCTGGAAACTGTAGTCTTTCCATATTTTGCCCTAAAAAGGTGAGAATCCCAAGCTTCCAAACCTAGAACAAATCAGGAAATATAGATATATATATTGGGTTTTTGCCATTTGCAGTCATTATAAAAAAGATTATAGGTCAAACTAGGAAAATAAAATGTGTTTTCCATAATTTTTCTAACGTTTCGTGATTTCCTTCATTCTAAATGATAGTTGACATGGATGGTTTCAATATACAATATGTATAATTATAGTTAATGATTTATTATTTGTGTGGGTGAAACGAATGAGAGACAGGGAAGATACGGCTGAGAAAAACAAAGCAAACGCCCTCAAAAACGTGTAAAACAAGATAAAAAAAACGTGTAAAACAAGATAATACAGCCGGTACTCAAGGATTTCTTAAAGCATAAATGCGTCGGTCATTGCGGAGGGGGCATTTAAAGACCACTTACTACACAAATAGCCACAGTGCCCCCTAGTGGCAGATGGGCAGGTGTTAAAGCCCAGGGTTTAAATTGTGAGGTTACTGAAAAACACGGCCGACGTGCAACGTAAATCTGGAAAATATATATTTCTTTTATAACGCCAGCTTTGGGAAGCGTAAGGAAGGAATCAGCTTCATGAAATGTGGGGTTGTCTAGTTTTCATAGACACAAAGTGCGTGTCTTAGTATCAGTGTGTAAGCAGGGCCAGACTGCCACTTTAAGGCCAGCGGCTGCCGGATGATGAGCGTGGCTGCCGGATGATGAGCGTGGCTGCCGGATGATGAGCGTGGCTGCCGGATGATGAGCGTGGCTGACGGGTGGTCGTAATGATTGGCACCTCACAGGACGCGGCGGTGTTTTGTCAAAATTCCTGCAGCATATTAAAAAGTGACTTTCACTCCATAAAAACCGATTATTTTTATAATTAAACATTAATAAGAGAAGTTTGGGGACAAAACGCTACATTTTAACCAATCAGAAGCAAACACTCCATTGGCATCTCTGGTGATCGCACCGAATGCACCTGCCTGGCCCAGTTTTGCCATAATAAAACATGACACAGAACGTGCGTCCAAAGTGACCGGATCCAAGCACGCGGTGAGAGGCATGGAGATAGCTTCAGTGTTTAGAACTCGCAGGAAAATGTCTATAAAGTGTCAGGATATAAACACTCCCCGCAGGAAGTCACCCCGACGCATTTTGCACAAGAAACGCGTGCGATTTAGAAGGAATTTGACAATCCATGTATCCGCTTCAGGACATTGTATCCTGTGTATTAACAGATATATATATATTATTTATTGTTTAAATGTTTATTTTTTTAACCATGACATGTCCAGTTTAATTAATAAAGTAAGTAAACTGTAAAATTTTTTGCCTCCCCCATTAAAATACAATAAAAAAAAACACTAAACGCGCAGAACTCTCCCTCCAGTCTCGATTTATATTAGTAAACTAAACCGCCCTCACTTCCACCGCTCTTGTATTACGACTCTTGCCCTTCCATGGGCGTGTTGCATTGCCCTCACTAGACATGGCCGCCGCACGCATTCCTTACGCGGTGACGTCTGCGATAGGGCGCCTGCCTTGCCTTCACCTTGTTGTTTTGACGACACAGTCGTAAATCCGCCATTTTGCGCTGTATTGCAGCCGCCGTGCGGTCGTTCGTTGCGACAGAGGAGGAGAAGTCCTGGCTGGGATGAGCTCGGAGTCGGAGCCGGGAGTGGTGGAGGCGGAGGCTGCTCACAGCGGATTGATAGGCCTGGGCCTGACCGCAGCGCCACTCATCACCCACTTCAAGGAGGAAGGTAACCGGAGTGGAGCCCAGGGGCCCTGGGAGCGCCTCAGTCTCTTTGTGCTCTGCTTTAGAGCTCCTCGGAAGAGGCTGCGTGTTACATATATGTGTGTGTACAAGAATGCACGTGTGTTTATGTACTTATGGGGCATGAATGAGTGCATGAATGAGCGTTATGATGACACAGTGTATAAGTGATATATATATATATATATATATATATATAGTACAAGCGCTACAGAGTTTTAAGGTGCTATATTAAAATAAGTTAATGTATATTAATTTATATTATTTATATATATATATATATATATATAATCTTATACGCTGGCACTTAGTCCTGTCCGGTCTCCCTCTGCACAGTAATACTCAGCCATTGTTTTAGTATTTCGGGTACGTTTCTCTAGGGCTGATTCCCCCCAACCCCCCCCCCCGCTGTCGCTCCCTTTTAAAGCTTGCAGTCCCTCTGCAGATCCTAAATCCTGTGAATATCCCATAGCTCGGCCGATAAGATGATCGGTAAGAAGGATGGTAAAATATAAACACGGGAGACTATAATGTCGTTCTGTCTGTCGGATGCGGTACTTTAACCCTTGCTTCTCCGCTGGCTGTCACGCTTCTTAACGATGCAGCAAAGAGTGATCTGTGAAGCAAGATAGAAACACAGAATCTGCCGGCAGATGAGACGATAGGGCGATAGGAACGAGTGTCTGCCGGCAATGGTGGCGATTGTACCTCCTAGTGATAGCGCTCAGTGATAACCTGCTGTGTGCAACATTGTATTCAAAGGGTGAATCCGTTACAAGATATTCCCGTCCCAATCAATGTCCTTTTGTCTGCCGAGTTTCAGGCCGTCGTGATTCTTAATGGCAGCGCTGACAAAATCCTGTTTATTCAAGTCTGTTCCTCCGTAGACGTTCATGAGTCAGAGGGTCCCTCTGGGTGATTAAGACTGAGCCGTTCTATTATTCCCCTCAGGCAGTGTGATCGGGCTCACGTAACATAGCGAGAACTATATGTCTAATGTGCAGCTCCCTGGGGTGAATTCTACAACCAAAAGTAAAAACATACCGACAATATTTGAAGACATATTTTTTTTATTTAGTTACTAGTAATAAATGGCGGACGTTCCGCCTGAAGGCTGACGTTTGCAGCAGACAGGCCCGGTTACACCAAGAGACTGAAGAAGTACCCGGCGACTTGAGACCCCCTCCCCTCCGAGAGATCAGCACACAATTGGTGCCATTGTATCATAACGTATTTATTTTCATTGCAGATGACGACGACGTCCACAAATGCGGTCGTTGCCAGGCTGAATTCACAAGCTTGGAAGAGTTTGTCCACCACAAGATTCAGAAGATATGCCAGAAGTCCCAGGACGGCGGTCTATCACCCGCCGTAGGAACGGTGGGCGGCGAGGAGGTAAACGAGCTTCTATCTCACTGGCACATTATGTTCCTTTATTAAATTGGCCTGTTTTACTAAATAATGGAGTTATTATTATATTTATTATTATCTTTTATCGATATAGCCCCAATGGTTTACGCAGCGCTTAATACAATACATAAATTCAAGGGGTATGACAAGACACGAGTTAACGGACTTAGACAAACCGATACATTCGGTGGAGAGAGCCCGGCCCGCAAGCTTACAACCTAGAGTTGAGGTCCCTGCTGGTCAGAGCGTATTATATCATTTCTGTTTGTAGGAAACATCCAGTAATACAATGCGCCAAAGTTGACGTGATTCCCCATAGTCATTGTTGGGCTTTAGTGGCCGTTATATTAATTTACTGTTAGCACGCGGTATGCGGATTGGAAATTTATCGCGCCGTTTCTCCAGCCGTTAAAAAGATTTCTGTAACAGCAGGTGGTTCCATCCATGGAAGATTCAGTAACCGTTTCGCACATCATTGTGGATGCGTCGTCGTTGCCTGAAGACATCAGCGCTGATATAGGTACCGTTCATTAATCTCCCCTTTATTAGCAGAGCTCAGCATATCTCACGGACCACCACTTATTACATGACGTGTCGGCACAGTCCCAAACCGCAAAGGTCCAACAAGGTGAAAATAATGCCGCCTTATGTCCTCGGAAGCTGAAGCTCTTCTGGTGGCTCGGTGGCCCCTCAGCAGTGATATCTGTAACTCTGTTGGTACGGATGTCGGCTGCTCTCTTGAACCTCGGTACCCTTTAATATTCTGTGTATTTCACCTTTTACAATATATCCTTTGAAGGCTGGTAATCGGGTTTTGGTTTAAGAGCTGGTACAGAATATGTTCCTCGCCTCCATGTATTTTAAATACCTTTAAAAATCTGAGGAGTTCCCATAGTTTGGTTTATAAAATGACCGATAAGATACGGGGTGGGCTGATAGAACTTTAATGCTGTCTATTTAATCCACGGTTCTCCAGTGGTTACCCGGTGAATGTGGGTTCCTCAGTAACACTTGCCAGAGCACATTATATATTTCTGGTTATATCAAGCTGATTTGATTCCTCCATTCATTCATTTATTCATTCATTCACAGCATGCATATCATTCTCATCTTGATCTCTCAGCAGCAGATTCTGAGGACATGAAGCAGATCCTCACCAGTGAAGACGGGGGGCTTGAGGGTGAGAAGCGGGACGTAGATCTTGAAGTTGAGTGGCACGAGAGCCAAGAGGACCTCATCCAGGAAGAAGAATCTACGGAGATCCCGCTGGTTACGATGGTCCTCGATGAGAAAGGACGATACATCTGTCAGTTGTGCGAGAAGACATTTAAAACGGTGCATATAGAGATCAATTCGTTTTTGTGTCTGTAGTTTTTGTGTCTGTTCTTCACGTCGGCAATGTCTGACCTAACCACCTTCCTGTACCAGGCCAACATTTTGAAAGCTCATATGATCACGCATGGCAAGAAACAGTTTGAATGCAATCTGTGTGGGAACTCGTTCAGAACAAAGGGGTCTCTAATTAGACACACCAGGAGACACACAGGTACGTGATAACATAGAAAGATGAGGCTCGTCTCCTGCTTTAGATGGGGCGGGGGTAGTTGATTTGGTGGATTGACTTCATTCCTCCTGCGGAAGGATTTCTACTTTTCCGCGCTTGCTTTTCGAACCGGAGTCATATAGGGACCCGCGTGACAAGCAAGCAGAAGGTAGCAGGATCTCCATAACGAAGTTCCTCGCCATCATTGTTATTTTAGTCGGACAAGTAGAAAGGTCTGTAGGTTGTTATATTTCTTTGCGGCCCCCCACGGCAGAGATCCCTTATAAATCATTAAGATGCGTTCATGTATCTCTTCTTCCGTGAATGTCTTAAATTACAATCTAGTCCACAAAATTGTTTTAATTTTTAATGCTCAGTAGAGTCCATGATTCATGCGCTTTACTCCATGCAAGTTATTTGAATGTCTCTCCTAGTCTTTTTAAAATGTTTTTTAGTTATGAAGAACACGGAATTCCATGTTTGTAGACCTGTGTTGGGGTTAATTGGTTTTGGTCCAGAAAATGTTTAGTTTTGTCGAAACGAGCATGAAGCCTCTCATTTTTATATACGAAATCATGTTTAACGTATCTCCCACCTCTCAGTTGTATTGCAATATATATATATATATATATATATATATAATACATATTTACATCCTTTACCTGCATTGATAAAGAACATTTTTCTAAATTCTATGAAGTCTACTGGATGTTATATTTAACGTTTTTTAAAATGTCTGAATATTGGTTGAATTTAAAGGAGCCAGCGGCCTAGCCCCCGTGGAAAATGTTGCATTCCCTCTTGACCTGACACGTTTGTGATTCTTCTGATCAGGTGAGCGGCCTTACGTCTGCACAAAATGTGGGAAGGGTTTCCGCGAATCGGGAGCTTTGACGCGGCACATGAAGTCAATCACCCCTTGCACCGAGAAAATCCGGCACATGGAAATGCTTAAAGAAGACGAGTACTCAGGTGTGCTATTGAATATCGCGGTGCCACGGGCATCGGCCAATTAGCCAGATAACAGAGAGCACAACGTGAACAACATTCATGCTTGAGGACCGCCAATGCCCCCCCTTTACACATACGCACACACGCATGTATATATATGTGTGTGTTTCATTCATACACACATATATGATTGGGTAGAATGGTATCTGAGGTTGTGTCGATCTGTGGAGACGTTTTGTCGTGCTGTGAGTTGACCCTCTGATTTGTTGCTTTTCAGAACAACTCGTTACTATTGATGACGGCTACAAGATTTCCGATGGGTCTTCCCAGTTAAGTGATGAGGGCTCACCTGTTATCCGTCTGGTAACCGATGACAAGGGTAATATACTCCACGAAGTTCATGTCCAGGTGCAATCCCTCCCAGCATCCCAGGTGAGTGGAAGGAACACACGCGTGCCTTTTATATGTTGTACATGACTCACGCAGGCTTCGAATGCCACCAGCCAAAAAATTTAGTTTTTTCATCACATTACTGCAAAATAGGAGTGCAGAGTGGGTAGAGAACACACATGGCTGGGAATGTATCCCCTACCCTTTCTGTTGCCACAGCCCCTCTATAAAAGGGGTCCGGATCCCCCGTAAGCAGACTGAGTAGCGGGGGGTCTTCAGCTTTCTGTTGAATCATGCATTTTAATTCAGTTTTGTTAATAAAGTCTGCAGTGGATGTAGGGATTTGCACCGTTTTAGGAGCTGTCTGACTTTTCTCCTCTTCCTAACAGACAGAAGGCACGGTAATCATTGACGGGCGTTTCAACTGTCCCCACTGTGGGGAGAACTGTAAGAACGGCAACGGGCTGAAAATACATTTAAAGGGGCATTAAAGGGGCATGAAGGTAAATGATATGTTGTTGCTTTAGACCCTGTCACCTTAACGATGCAGAAATACACAGTCCTGATTGTGTTCTCTGGATATGGTTTCCCGGCAGGGTGTAAGTTGTTCCGCTGTGACGTGTGCAGCAGGGAGTTCCTGAAAGCTCACTTGCTCCGGAAGCACAAGGAATCCCATTCCAGCGACCGCAAATACAAGTGTGGAGAATGCGGGAAAACGTACAAGACCGTCGCACATGTCAAGGGTCACATGAGGGTGCATTCTGATGACCGGCCTTATCCCTGCCCAAAGTGCGGCAAACGATACAAAACAAAGGTAAGGTGACCATTCTGACTCATGGACCTCCTTTCCAGCATGTAATCTGCATTATTGGGAAAACTACAGCTCAATCGCAGTTAAAATATTTACATTTTTATAACTGACGCGCAGAGGGTCACAGAGCCGACTTTCTAACAGGAAACTTTAATATATGGGTGATCGCTCCACTTGAATATTTAGAGAGGCACCCGTGAAGCTATATTTCCCGTTTTTATTCCTAGAATGCACAGCAAGTCCACTTTCGCACCCACCTAGACGACAAGCCCTATGCCTGCCATTTCTGCACCAATAGCTTCCGGGAAAAGGGGTCCTTGGTCCGGCACCTCAGACATCACACAGGAGAAAAGCCCTTTAAATGTCACAAATGCGGCCGGGGGTTCGCAGAACATGGAACTCTGAATCGTCATTTAAGGACCAAAGGTAAACCCTGACAGGTCGGCTCATTGACACGGCTGTGACATGTGTGGCCCGTACTGTACCGCCACTTACACTATATATATATATATATAATTAGACTATAATATTTCTCCCTTTGCTAGTATCCGGAGTATGTGAATGAAGCCCTGTATTTAGGCAAATCTATGCATTATTTACTATGAATGTGTTTTTTTTTGTTTACTTTTGTCCTTACAACAATTGATTTTAAAGTGATGAAAAGACACTATTTAATATTTCAACTTTTTTATTTTCCAGGGGGCTGCATGCTGACTTTAAATACAAGTCTAAATAAACTGGATGCCTCCAGTGCCAACAGCACCAGCTCAGACACGATGGACATGGCTGAGGAGCAGCACACGGTTCTAGTCGAGTTCTCTTCGGTTGTTGCCGATACTCAGGAATATATAATCGAGGTGAGAGTCAAAAGCGTGTGATAAAGGGGAAATGGCCCTCGTCATTGTGGTTACTGGTGTATAATAGAATTTAGACTCCAAACAGGTAGACAATATATTTTATCTGGCCCCCTCCTAGTTCATATCATGTTAATATTACACTGATTTACAGGCTACTGAAGATTTGGAAACTAGTGAAGCGACTGAGCTTATACAGGAGACTGAGACACACGAGGTGAGTTCCAGAGATCGTGATGGGGTGAGCAGAACATGCTGCATTTTTAGATATCTTCTAGAAATGTATCTCCGCTTTTTATTGTCTGTGTAATATATAATATATGTTTTTTTTTACCCCCTTCCCTAGGTGGACAGCCACATTTTGGAAGTGGTACAGCAGATAGTTAGCACAGCCAGCCCAGGACAGCAAATCATTGTTCAGAACGTGGTGCTGGATGAGGGCAGTGATGCCACCGAGGAAGTCTCCACCATGGACACTCTCACCATAGCCACGCCAGAATCCCTTACCGAGCAGGTCGCCATGACTCTCGCCTCCGCCGTCTGTGAACGTAGCATTCTAGCAAAGGATCTACCCATGGAGGAAAGGGAGGTTGTGACGGAAGACGTGGACATGGTGGACCAGGATGGAGAGTTTGTGATCACGTCCCACGAAGACGAGCTGGAGGTCCAAACCGTTATCGTGTAGCTTACTGCGCATTTCAACATGGGAGAGAAAGTAAAATCCGAATCCTGGGGAGCTGCTAAACGGACTGTCAGCCCCTTTTTACTAACAGATGCCACTCTGCGGTATTTGCCCACCGGATGCCACTGTTAGCACAGCTCTGTGTATCATCCAGGTGGGTCGTAGAAGATGAATGGGTTTTTCACTCTCGCCGATTACCTCGAGAGAATATTTTGGTAGAGGCTACACAACATGCTGTGCTATCGGAATAGCAATAGATGAAGGCCGTGCAAATATTGCATGTTCTATTCACAGAACCACTGAAAGGAGCATCGGGACGTTACGGCATCCCGCCGATCCGGCGGCTGTGAAGGGTGCCTTGTAGCCTCACACAATGTCCCTTCCCTGGCCTCCACGGGGGCCTGAAATGTGCATTAGTGTGTCTGTGCTGACGTTATTCTAATGGGTCGCTGCGCCCCAAATCCTTCTCACATTGAGAAAGCCTGCAGCTCTCAAACTATGAATGGCTATGCTATGCGTTATGAGTATGGTATATTCCAGCTACACAGGCAGTGCTTTTAAAGATCCACCAGGAGTTCAGAGCTTCTGCTGGGGTCTTTTTTCTTTCTTATCCTAGATGAGTATCTCATGGGGTTGGAATAGAGCTGATGGTAAATCTCTACCAACGCATGACGATGTGTTATATGAGATTAATGTACAAGGGTACTTACTGGGCCATTTTGCCTGTAAAGTAGCCTCTACAACCATCCTTCCGCGTGACCTGCCTTTGTTTCACGAAGAATTAGCAAAACGGACCTTCCTCGAAGTCCTATAAGAAGTCATCGTATTCAAAGACTCGGAAATTCAGAAATTGGCTATTTTTGTGAAGAACAACCCGTGCTTAGGACTGGGTACAAATTTGAAGCTTCCATTAACTTTTGGTCATTTTTATGTTTAGAGGAATACGAGGTGGGCATGAAATTAAGAGACTGAAGACATGAGGTCTAATTTTTTAACATGTAATTTCTGATGACAGATGTATCCCTTTAAAACAGTTTATTGAATGCTCTGCGCCAATTCATTGGAGTTTTTAATTTATTTATGGTTTTCCTCCTTTTCCAAATTCTAAAATTAAAACTTAAGTTTCTGCTCATGGTCTGAATTTGCAGATCTGATGTCGACACAGCGTTTCCCACAGGTCTACTTTTGTTAATAAACCCAAAACTGTAAAGTTTGTTTGAAAAGGAATGAGAATCCTTGTCTCAGATGGAAGCGGTAGCATAAATGTTTTCGTTTAATGTGGATTTAAATGATTTTAATTCTGAGTTATCCCAGTATAAACCTCCCCGCTCCTGTAATCACATACGTTGATGTCTATTTATTAAAAGGGAGAGCTGTAGTTTCAACATCTTGACTTCATCTTGGTTGGCCCTGTATAATAGATAGTTAAATCAGTGGGCTATATTATATATATATGAATTATTAATTATACAGGGCACAGCTCAGCCTGTCTTGCTGGGGAAACCCACCGCCATTGGTCTTTGGTAATGAATAGAGAAGCCAAAGCAGTTGAAATCCCTTTCTCCCTTTACTTGTAATGAATTCTGACCAAGGGCCGACCGCAGAGGATCGCCTTAAACTGTGCTAATCCCAGATAGATATTTTAATTTCCCTTGATAGTTAAATACAAGCTGGTAATTTAAGTGGTATTTTTTTTACATTTGCATAATAGCTATTTTAAAATTCTCCAAAGACGCACAATCCGCTTTACCGATTCTAGCTCCTATGGCAGGGGCGTCCAACCTGCGGCCCTCCAGCTTGGCATGCAAGACTACATCTCCCATCCTCCTCAGCCAGCCCCTTAGTTGAAAGAGCACTATGGGAGATGTAGTCCTGCAGCAGCTGGAGGGCCGCAGGTTGGATGTGATATTTAACAAAATGTCTGCCCTTTCGCACCTGAATCAGGTGTGCAGAAACATGTCATTTCAATAAACTGATTTCATATGGAAAGGTAAAGCGTGTGGATTGAATGGCTTTTTATCATTTTATATCACAATGAATTATTTCAGAAGGTGTCACAGCCGAAGCTCAGAAAAAGTATATAAATTTAATTCCTTATATCGAAACCTGCATCATCGTCTTTTACAGACATAAAAAAGGAGCATTCAAAACGGACTCCAGCATGCATTTAAAAAACAAACCCGTTTTGGGGTATTAGACCGCTCCATAGATGTCCTCGATCTCCCCGTTGCTGTTGCAGTCGGCAGTTTTTCACTTATACATCCTTTTGTATCTGTTTATTGCCCACATCACAGCTGCTAAGCTATGATATCTCGGCTTCAGAGCCATTAATTTGATCAGTTTTTTTTTAAAGGCAAAAATCCTGATGATTTTCATTCAGTTTAACAAGGCGGTGGCCACCAGGTGATCCATCGCTAAGCCAGTACTTCTCCCCGCTGGGATCTTGACGGATGGGACCGTATGTCGTGTTTACCGGCCTTTCTTGTAATATACGTGCGGCTGGAATATTTCTTGCATGTTCGCCAGAAGGCCTCTCGAATATCCCGCATATAAAACAGTTGAGCTAAGCCTCTTTGCTTTGAACCATTCATTAGTGGTCTGGTTAGTGAGGGCCAAGTAGAACATAAAGGATCCATATCCCCCCAGCAGGAGTATCAAAATGAGCAGGAATCCCAGCGTGAAGACGACGCGTGGAAAGGTTAGGAAGAGGTGCTGCGGAAAAAGGAAATGATCCGGTCAATGACTGTTTCTAGGGAATTCTAACGCTTTGGGTAATCGCTTCGCAGTATCCCCCTAAATCTACCTGAATAATGACGGCGATGCTCATGATCTGCTCCTGGCCGTCGCTGTCCACATAGGCGGCAGTCATCATGTGTGACAACAGCACCACCTGCAGGAGAAAGACGGCGATGACCGCGGCCAGGGAGAACACTGTCAGCGTCAGGCTGAAGAGGTAAAGCAGGAAGTATCCGATGTTTAGTGAGCCGATGCAGTTATTGACCCAGACGCAGTGGTGGTCAAAGCGCTGCACGCAGTATCCGCACACACCTAGGAGAGGGGTAACAGTTACCGCTAACGAGACGGCTCAACCGGACGGGAACAACCGAGCCACGGTGAGAAAAAGTATTCACTGGTCCACAAAGATGGGAACGTTATTAACTTATGTAAAACCCAAAAATGTATTAAATTAATAAAATATCAAGAAAAATAAATTCAAGGCAGTGAGTTGCATCTCAGATTTGGCAGTTCATTCGCATGGTAGATCCCCAATATTCTGGCAGAATAATGTTGCATGTATTTAAATATTAAAACAGGCTGCCACATTAAGAGAGGCATTGAAGGGCCCCAGTCTCCAGCTGTTGTGGAACTACAACTCCCATGATGCTCAGGGTTAAGCATATTCCATTGTTCCTTAATGACTTGTGGTTACACATCAGCTGAAGACTTACCCGATGGCTACCCTGAGTCTGGATGGGTTCAGAGAGACCACCCGAGAGATAAATGCTGCTTACTGCAGTGCTTGGACCTGGCGGGCTTTGTCAGGCGGCAGGTGTGGCACTGTTCATGGCGGTGGTAAAGGAGCTCGTCGTATTCGTACACCTCTGAGCACGACGCTTCATTCCGCTTGGTCACCACCCCTGGAACAGAACAGCGGATCCAAAATTGGATTAATTAAAAATAACAAAAGCTACAGGAACAATGTAACATTCCTTGAAACATAACTTTGTTTAAATTCTAACTGAACCTACATGAAAACCATTACCAGATCCCAACGGAACCTATGAAGGAGATGAAGTCAAACTGCGGCCACTGTAAGTATACAACGCTTGCCAAGAGAGGCTTCATATTAAAACTTAATGGTGGGGAAGAACAATTTGGCTCCTCGGCTCTGACCTTTCAAACTTCAAACCCTATGTGGTCCACGGTCTTGTCTTTTAAATGTATCAGCCAAACAGTGAATCCTAATTCTGCCTCTGATTACCATTATTACAGCATACATGAGACGGGGCTTACAAGCACAGAACATTCATCATCAGGCAATGGTTTCTTTTAATTTAATTGATCCGAGGAGCTAAATTGTTACTTTTTTTTTAAACCGACAGCCGTTGCGATCACGTCTCTTACCTGGGTCTGTTACGCAGCATTTATAAAAGAAGAAAAGGTTGGCCGTTATTAGAGTATACGGCACCAAAAGAAACAGCCGGTTTATTTCCAGCTCCGAGCAAAACTCAAACACCTCCCAGGTATATTCAGCAAAAACCAAGGCGTCGAGAATCAGGTGCAGAGCCACAAAAACTCCGCTTCTGCGGGGAAGAAACGGAATGATTACAAAGTAAAAGGTAGCCCCAACTGACAGCGGAAAAAATTAAATCCCGACATATCTAGAATAGGATTCAGAAATACTTATAACCAGCAAGCACATGTAGGGCTTTATCCACTAAATTGTGAGTTGGAGATGAAAAGCATAGAACGTGCCCATGTTGCAGAAGGTACCCACCGGGGCTGTCGCTACAGATGATGTATGACCTAACTGCTCCTAAAGCTTAGAAGACAAGACATCCAAGCAGTCCAGATGCACGCAGCGTGCGATGTTATAAAAGTGGAATATTTAAAATGTTTACCTCGTGTAGCTGGTGTAGCATCTCTGCAGCCACGGGGGCAGCAGAAAGGACAGCGCCTGCAAAAAACGGGGAGGTTAAAGGGATGCTACGGTAAAAAAATAAATGCATATTATTCTATATTTAAAAAACAGAAAAATTCCGAGACGTCCTCAAGCATGTTGTGGCAAAAAAAGCTATATTTTGAACAATCTTATTAAATAAATAATAAGGATTTCTGCCAATGTATTCTTTTGTCACCTAAAATTACTTTTTTTTATGCTGCTATGGAAACAAAATCTCTCAACCTACCAGTGCCCTCTGATTCTAGTGCCTGGAATCTCACCATAGCCCAATTGTGTGAAAATAAAGAAATGAGTATTGCAATATAAAATAATTTTTATTGGACTAACATTCCATTATGTGTGTGTGTATATATATACACATAGTTATAGAGTATATATATATCAGCTTGTTATATATATTGTTGATATAGCCCACCTTCTCTGCTCTGTGGAACACGCTGTCCAAGCTGCTTCTGGATCTTGCAGACAGGAAGCAGAATACAGAAATACAGATGATAAGGAAAATTGTATAAATGGTGAAAAGCCAGAGAAAGTCCATCTTATTCCTAGAAATAAACATCACATTAGAGCCGAACCCGGTCCCTGGCATTAATTTTGTATTATCTGGGGGGTGCATCCCATGGCACATTACAGACCATTAGCAGGGTTCACTTACGCTTTACATCGAACAGAAAATCTTAAAAGGACAATCTTATTCCAAGAAGCCAAGCAGTAAACATCGTAGAACTATACAATCCGTCAGCTGGGAGCTGACATCTTGGTGCACCCGGAAGTTTGACATGAGCCTTGCTTTTCCTTCACACTTCCTGCTTTCAGAGCGCGGTGCCTTGGGAGTAGCAAGATGGCCGACAGCAGGTGTCTGTTTGCAGCCTGAAAGAGCCCAGATAAATCGATTTCAATTATTGTTTTTTTACTAATCGA
>VKOC01005677.1:0-35992 GCA_009364415.1 Spea multiplicata | reverse complement strand
GGTAAGTGTGGGTGTGCGTATGTGTGTGCGCGGGTGTAAGTATGTGTGCGAAAGCGTGGGCATGTATATAAGCGTGGGTGTGGGCATGTATGTAAGTGTCCATATGTGCATGTGTATCTGACTTTTAGCATAAGTGATGGAGACTAATACAGTGGAGGACTAGGTGGCACCAAACCGCTCTTACCGGGCATTATTAAAGAATAACTTGGAGGAATTCTGCTTCCTTATAAAACAGTTCCTGAATTCAGAGTTATATTTAGTAATTATTGTTATTGTTAGTAAAGTTCTTGAATAGGCACAGAACACTCACATACAAAAAAATGTGGCAATCTGACGGCTTCAATCCAGAAAACCTCATACGTCGAAAAACGCTTTACAATTCAGAAGCTCTTTATATATTTAGGATTCCAGGATAAAATTGTTACACACACACAGATACATACATGTATCAAAGTAACTAAACAGAAAGTTACTGGCATGGAACATTTGTTTAGGGAAGGCAATTAGATTATTTACAAATTATTATTTTCATGGAATCGCACCTTTTTTTAATGACTCACGAAAAGACCAATTCAGTAATTCTGCCTCTTTTTGACAACATTCAACTTTATTTAAGTTGCATTGCTACTGGAATTGGCTGCGCATGCAGGAAGGCAAGTGAATGTTTATACTGTGTTAGAAAGGGAAATGAGTTAGCTGTTGGCAACCTTCAACTACAATTTCTAAGGTGGCTTTGTACCTGCAGGAACATCTCTGACCCTGTTCTGTATTTTGCAGGAGCAGCAAGGAACTTTAATCCCAGCAGAAGGAAAGTCAACGTATATATACACCAAAAAATAAGAGACTTTACTATAAAATAGTTAAAACTGGTTAATAAAGGATAGCCAACAAAGGGGGAAAATTACTAATTCTATTACTGCTTAATGACCTGCACCAACCCAGCTCCACGATGCACTTGCTATCGAGTTTCCTGCCCTGCCGACCTGCATCAGATCTACCTTCTGTCATCATGTTGTCTTGCTGGTCACTTCTAGTGGGTAGTAGTATACCTAAGACTTGCTGTTGGCCCACCTGCTGGTCCAACCTGTCACTGTGGGGTCCATTGGGAACGATGTCCTCACTCGAATACCTCCAACAGGCAAGTTCATGGCTGTGGCTTTGAGCAAGTGGCTTGGACCTTGCCCAGAGTGGGCATCAGGCACACCGAGCAACGTTGGCACCCTTTTGACCATAGAAACGTAATATCCGGATGCACGTATCCAGTCGGGGGTCGCATTTACATGAGGCGGCCTTAAAGTGCCAGCACGGCCCAGTAATTTTCATTCCAACCCGGGCCAGGTGGGTCCCTAACAATTACACAAATCAGTTTTCTAGAAAAATGGCAGTCTTCCCAACATGTTCTTGGTTTAAAATATTTGAGATCAAAGTACACAGCATTAGGTTGTTTAAGCAGCTGGACTTGTTGGTGTGAGACAAATCTTTGTGACAATTTTGTTTTGCGTTATCTACGCAAGAATGGTTTATATAATTTTAGAGAAGTAGATTATATTAAATATCACCTTTAAATATCAAATGTTAATTTGCATGGCAGAGTTTAAACCACAAAATCAATAAGTCAACATTTTACACAAAGCAAAAGGTGCAACACAATACAGAAATTAGAACGCGCAGTTACCAAAGTTAAAGGAAATGTGAAATTCTGAGCTAAAAGTCAAACAAGCTCACCCATCCCCTCCTATGTGAGTTTAATGTCAATGGGACATTTAGGTGAATTTGGCAAAGGACAATTAGCGATATTACCTGACAACCATGCAATCTTCTTTTTATATATTGCACAATTATTTGAACTTATTTTTACATTATAAGAAAATAAATATCACACAAAGCTTTTATGCTCACACAACACTATTGGCCATTTAAACAGCTCACAAAACCAGGTGATCTAAGATCCGGGGAAGTACTTTGTCGGGTCAAATAAAGGTAAACAAGCACACCAGGTGAACCTGCGTACAAATATTCCCTTCCACTCAAGTAAGGGGGCAAGCTACAATTCTATGTCTCGGCCGAAGTATATGCGTAGCATGCGTTTGTAGACAGCAGGAGGCCTACGAGCTATAGGCTACTGGCCTTAAAGTAACAAGGCCAAATTTATACCCCAGTCGGGTCCAATTTTAGACCAACCCAAATCTAGAAAAAAAAAGCCTTCCAGCACTCAATGTATTCTTGCTGTGTGAAAAATGTTTTGTTACTTCTTTTTCCATGTTTCTCTTGTCCATGGATTTTCAGCAAATTTAGATAGTTAAAGCCCGCTGACTAAATGATAGATATGAGAAAAGCCAAGTTGGTTGGTTGGCTACTCACCTGAGCTCGAGCCAAATCCCTCTCCTGGATGACAGCTCCCATTTCTTCTGCCGTTATCAGTTCCCTCCTTTCTCGGATCTTTCGGATGCGTTCTAGGATAAGTTCTCCATTTTGCTGGATAGCCACGCCATTTTCTGCTTCCACCACTCTTTCAATCAGTTCCTGTAGTGTCTGTTGACAGCAACAAGCTGGATTCAGCAGGACAGGCTGCACTTTTCACAAAGGGTGAAAGCCTACCCAACCTCTATGTGTTACGATTAATAAAAAGGTATTAGTTTATCAATGTCTTGTATAGTGATGATAAAAAGCACTCAGTTTTGTTTAAGTTGTTTTGGGTGGCTTAGTGAGAAGAGCTTTTGTTGGGTGTTTTAGAGACATACAAAATTGGGCCAGACCCTGGATGACAAAGCCACACTGCAACCAACACTCAGATTGCGTAAGTACTGGGTGCTGTCGGACGGCGGACCACTGGGAACATGGAGATGAGACTCCCTCCTAGGCTTAGAAGATGGTTTCCATGTAAACATATTGGTCTGCACTAAACTTCTACTAGGAGGAAATTTAACAATTTCCTTGCAGAATGAGGATTGTTTCATTCAGAGTAACATTAAGGCAAGCGCTAGACATGCCCTGGGATAGTTATACTTCCCCCACTTAATATACTTCATGTCTGTCTTATTGCAAAACATAAGCGATAAGTTGAGTTCTTTCATTGTACTGATTGTCGGATACATTGGGTTACGTCGCAAGTGGCTTCTCTGCTTGAGTTTCATTCACGAAGGCTAACCACGAGACATAAATACAGCTGAAAGGGAAAAGCTCTCTGGAAGGCGGCTTACCGTGTCACCTTCTTCAGGGTTAATATCTTCCAGCCTATTCAAGAGAGAAAAGAGAACACCGGATGAAAACGGCGAGCGGAAAAAAAAAACACTGGGGAAGAGAAAGACAAAGTGAGAAGCGCTAAGTGGCCAATGACTTGCTCCTCAATTCAGCAGCAAAATGAATTCTCTTTCCAAATCTTTGGGAGCCGAAGTAATTTCGCTCTGAGTGTCTTCAGGGGAAGCCCTGCACTCCCGACGCATTATAGAGCCAGCTGTTCTGCTGTATCTTTCAATAACGCGAGCTCAACTCTCCTCGGCTGCAGCCTGTTAACTTATTAATGTTTACCGCAATATATGGCTACAGGGATCAATTCTTCATATGTGTGGAGACGGCACGGTAAAGCAGGCTCTTCACATGTTTTTATTGATCGTTTCGTCTTTTAATTAGGGTTTTTTTTGTACTCATTTCTTATTTTCACTATGAGCAAAATCCTGGGGCCTCATCTTCTTCCAAATGTATTACCCCGCTCTACATTAGAGGACATTTTTTCCTCTACAGGGACAACAAAAAGTTGAAAAATTGAAAAATGCTCTGACATAGGAACATAGAATTTGACAACAGATAAGAACCATTCAGCTCATCTATTATGCTTAACATCTAAGGGGTAATGAAGGGCAATTGCTCCTTAACTTGGTGCGCACATGAGCCACTTGATGGCAATGGGAAGATATGTGTAAAAAGGCATCAGTAATCACAGCTGAGATAAGTAGGTGGTTATAGCAGTAGGTAGTTACTCACTCCTTTAGGAAGGCCTGGAGGTGCTGAACTCTTAAAAGGGCTTCGTCTCGTTCTTCGTTGGCTAATCTTAATCTCGCCATTACGGCCTCATCCCGCTCACGCTGCGCGCGGTACACTTCTTCCACCAGGGCTACAGAAGAAAAACAAACAATGACCTTAAGATCACTGATTTATAGCTTAACGTACGAAACAAGGGATTAAAATGTGTAATATGTTAGGACCTTGGACCCCAGTAGAGCCATTTCCGGTATAATGAGCTACAGCCGCTCCTCCGATGACAGGTAGGGACCTCTGACCAGACACCAGAGTTTCCCCTTGACCAACCAATACGCCCATTTAGCGCATCGCCATCAAGTTTTGAACAAATAATTCAAGCAGCAATCACATCAACGCCTCTTTTTATTGCAATTCAAAGGCTGATGAGTTAAAAGTGGTTGTAAGAGGTCAGACTGTTGCGATGTAAGAGGTCAGACTGTTGTGATGTAAGAGAGCAGCTTCGGAAGAACGACAGGGCTCCGCATCTCCAGTATCTTAATGTCGTTTTGAAGTTACTGGAGGCATTTGGGAGAATAAAAGATGGGGGGGGGTGTTAACAAAAAAGACACAAATCAGCACAACTATATATAATCACAATAATTGCACCAACAATACAATTAAAACCGCATCATCCGAGATTTCTTCTCCTTTCTTTGGCTTGCAATAAATTTCAATATTTGCTCAGCGAAGGTTCAGAGCAGTTACGTTACATTCACAAATATTATCACCCGCTGTGTAAGCCCTGCGCGGAAAATCCTTCCAGATCCGATATGGAAGAGGGGATGTTTACCAGTATATTTGGATACATCCATTTTTAAACAAGCTTATCAAATATCCTGTAATTCTTAGTCAAATGAGACACGCTGCTGAACATGTATTTATTTTTATGGCAAATACACAAAATTTGTTTAGGAACCTAATTGTTATATCATATAAGTAGAAAGCAAATGTTTTAAGTGGGGTAGAGAGGGAGGGTGCGGGACAAACGTGTAAAGCAATATTTGCACTGAGCTCCTTTTAGAACTATTTTTATTCATCATGCGCTCCTTTACTTTTAACTATTATACAGCAAAGCTTTATTTCAATATCGAATAATAAAAATAAATAAAAATAATAAATACTAATATACAATCAGTGTTATTCATTAATTATAGGACATGCTGTAGTAAGAAAATGCTAAAACGGATAAAGGATGTTCTTGGGTGTTCCTTGGGTTTTTCTCAATAGGCCGAGAGATGTAGCTACTAAAATGAAATATTATTATTAATATTATTGAAGGATTAATTCCCCCCCCCCAGAGTCAGAGGTTTAGATGTAAAAGTTTTACTGTAAGAAGAGAGGTAGATAAATGGAACAGCCTCCCACCAGAAGGATGGAGAGGAGATTTTTCTCCTTTTTCTGAGAATTTTTACTCCTCTCCATGTAGAATGCCGCACGTTCGAGACATTTCCACACATACGGACATCCTGATGCCTTTTTAAAGTAGGCAAACATGTCTCCATCACACGGTATAATTACATTGACAGATCGATCGGCTTATATATCAAGTTCAATCATCACTGAATAAGCATTTATTCCTTGTTCTGGATCGGCATTTACATGGTACGCGCAGCAAGTTTTGTTAACAGTCTTTATTCTCAGTTCCACTAATGATTTAATTACTTGCGGGAGAAAGGATTTTAAGCTCCAGCTACGTATTTTTTAGTTTAATTACAAAAGAAACAGATTTTTATCCTTTCTTTTAGATCAGTAAAAGATGGCTTTGAATCGAAGGTTAATAAGAAATGTGTCTGCAAAAGTCAAACAGAATTAAATGCTCTAGGCTGATTAATATTCCAGCGAGTGTCTCGTGTGCCTCAATCTTCCTCGCGCATCCTTACGGGGTTAATCCAAGACAGTAAAGACCAAAGCAGGAGGGAAGATGAGGAGAACAATTAAAATGAAAGCTATAGAACAAAAGAAATAATAAATGAAAGTCAACTGTCATAGAAAATGAAAAAAGAAAAGCGAATGAGACGAGAAAGTGAAAGGGGAAGGAAAAAAAGCTGGGAGGTAGACATTTATGTTATTAAAATAAAGAAAAAGAAGAACACGTTACAAAGGTCATGCAAGGGCAATAGCAGGAAGGAGGAAAGATAAGATGTGTCATGAATAGACAAGGAAATAGAATAACTTCTCTGTTCAAGAGAAAGAAAAAGAATCTGAATGAATAGAACTTTTTTTTTTAAGTAATTTTTATGACCAGGGACAGTAAACGCAGACTGAATGTTTTAGTTTTGTGATGATTAATGGGTTTTCATACAGTAGGGATAGAAACATTGAACGTGATAAAACCCATTGGGCGCTCTAGTCTGCCCATTTTTCCTGCTGCATAAGATAATCGCTGGTCCTGTCTTAGATTGAGGAGCCATATGCCTATTACCCTCAACCTGTCTCCATTATCAACCACCCTCTCTGTAAATTAAAAAGAAGTAGTAGTAGTAGTAGTAGTAGTAGTAGTAGTAGTAATTCCACATCCAATCTAAACATTTTCAAGGTTAAAACATCATTAGCCTACCCGAAGAGGCAGGGGTCTGTTGATTTTAATTTTTTACAACTCAATGGAGCATGGGGAAGACCAGTCCTAGTACTGCTGGATGCCCAAAACCCATCCACAGTTTTTTCCCCCCAAATAAAATGGCGTCTTGTTCATTTTCTATTGAACGTTTATTCATCACGACGCAAAAAGAAAAACACCTTCTGAAGACATTTTTTAAGGTGTTAAGGTTTATTTGCTTAACGTGCTAGAAAGCGCAATTAAGGTTTTGTCCAAGTGGGACTGCCCCTTTAAATGGAATGCCTTCTCTGACAAACGTCTGTTAACGATGCGATGGTTATCAATGTCCTCCTAAAAGAACACCACGTCACACAACAATACGTTTTTTTCCCCCTAACACGCCTGTTACAGTGAACTCTAACAAGGAAACTGGCACCCCGACTATTACTCATTAAAGGCTTGGTTCCAACGGTTCTGCGGCTGTCGCACTCTCTAGAATTCCTGCGACCGGCCCGACTAATCATTAGATTAGCGCTGGGGATTTATCTGTTTTGTTCTTGAGAACACAAAACCAGAGACGTTTGCTGAACATTCTAGGTCATGAATAAAATAATATTAGCTATGTAAAGCAGATATGTTGCAAGGTGTCAGGGTTGGTGAACTATCGCGTTTACAAAAGGTTTTTTTTACACATCCTTGTGTAACATCAATAAATGTTATTTCTTTAATGACAAACTCATGCGCTTATCGTAAGCCCTCGTGTTAGGCTGACTTTGTATAAATAAATAATAATAATAATGATAATTGTAGTAGAACATGTCACCTGACAGCTAGGTAATTTACTGGCAGGACAATATTTTCCCATGCCATCAGGTTGGCACCATAACCATCTCTTCACCCAATGTCTTCTCCTGCCTATCATACATGCCCCATAATCTACCTTGGCATCTAACCCCACTTATTTTTTGCCCCACACTCATGACTACCTGGGAACACTTGTGGTTTGACCCTGAGACCAATCCTTTAATAGTAATACTCGGTACAGAGACAAAAAAAAATCTTCTCAACATACTGCCAACGACACGGTTTTCATAAATAAGAGAAGTTTCCTAGGGGAACCTGCATGTCTAACCAGCTGTACAAGATCTCTTGGTTCCCACAGCTAAATATTTCTTTAATTAAAGTAATTAAACAATTAAGATTTACCGGTACAGTATGTAAAGACATAAGGCGGGTACTGGCATACTAATAAAATAAATTCTTCTAGTGCGCCAGAAAGACTTGCAAACTTCCCTAAACCATATAAGCATGGAGATGACCTGGGGTTTGAGTGTTCTAGATCTACGCTGTCATTAAGGACATCCCGTGTTACTCATTTCATATTGGCATTGGGGGCCATAACAGAGATTAGCCGGGCAATTATGTCCAGCTAAGAAAATGGTAGCCATATTTGCTAGCATTCTTGATGTCCCATAAAAAAATCAATCTTCAATGAGAAGCTTATACACAAGCACATCACAGAATACCCCCACTCAATGTACCAAACAGCAGAACCCTGTTAAGCGTGATAATTGTCAGCTTCTGCTGCCTTAAAAGTGCCATCAAGAGTCATTCTCAGTTGACTTGATACACCAAAGTATCAGATTAATAATGAAAGCGACAGAATCTGAAAACCATGACTGTGTTGTCAGGGGTTCTGTGCAATGTCTTCACATTTTTCATATGACTTATCTAGAAGCCTGAGGCCTGTCTTACAGCATGCAAATGTATGGCAATGCTCAAGAACTTCTTGGCTTTTGGACTTCATGCACCATCTGTACAAGGAAATGGTTTAGACAATCGCGGTGTGCTTCTTATTTCTTTGTCTCAGAGATATTCTGTGTACAGACACGGCTTTTAACTGTAACTTGAACACTTCTCCTGGGTCAATTGGCCTGAAACCTTGGCTTATTCAGATTTGTTTGGTCTTCTGTAGTTTCTGGGTATCATCTGGTGGATCACTGAGGTCCACTAGCTACGAGTATTCATGGGCTCAAACCATTGATATAAGGTGGTTGTTGATGGAAGACTACTGGGTGATCCCTGGCCACCAACATGAACACTTATTACTTTGTATAAAGGGTCCATTCTTTTGGTTTTCACCTGTATGTTGGGCAAAAAAGGACTCCACCCTTAATAACGAAGCTACTTATCAAGATCAAGTCCTCCCTTCTCATGAAGCTTATCTTATCTATGGCTATAGGCGTATTTTAACTTGTAAATATTATACGGGTTTAGGTAGCATACGGAGCTGTAAAATGATTGATTTGTTTACACCACAGATCAATTTTAATTAGACCACGTAAATATTTGTCTTTGTCTGCACATACACCTTTATGCATATTTTCCGGTTCTGGACTACACTTTGCATCTGTAACGTTGTATAACATGCGCCATTTCGTCTAATCCTGCAAAGCATTGCTGTCGATAAATCACTTTTGATATCGCACAGACACAACAGCTGGTCATTACGGTGTCATTTCCACAGTACCTTGCCTGTTTAATTTCAACAGTTCTTCTTTGATCTTGGTGTTGCGGATTGAGATATCCCATGCGATCCAACCTCACAACCCACCCCGTGGCTATTTCCAAAGTAACAGATTGACATTCTGTATACGTATGTATCGGCATTCCCATGTAACGTGTAACAACGTATATATATATATATATAACACCATCATTAAACATGCATTTCCTTAGCATTTTGCTGCCACGTTAACACAAAAGGGATTTCAGTGTCTACTCTGCCTGCATGATGCCAATTGCTGTCCGCAAAGGCCGAAAAGCTGGTTTTCAGTTAAACAGTTAAAAACATGATTAAAGTTAGACGTCTCGACTTGGAAAAATAGGGAAAAGGTATAATTATGTATCACTGTCATTTGTTCCATGTTGGGTGGGAAGGATTTGAGCAAAAAAAAAATGTAATTTAGGAATAGGTATAATACCTCGCAGGAGACATTAAGGTTGGTGTCAAGTTTATATTTATGATGCATTCCTGACAGTGATGGTCCTGCAGATCGTTAATGTTTACCGGTAGCGGTCAAATTAATGAGGATGTGGCTGTTCTAAAGGGGTGTTTGCCAATTTCTCTTAGATTTTGGAACCAGGAATCAATGTGTCTCAGCCTTCAGTTGTCTACTACTGGACTTCCAGGTTGACCACAAAGATGAACAGATGTTTCCTTGGGGGGGGGACCTCTAACAAAATCTGTAGCACCGGAAAAAGATTATTTTGAACATAAAACTGCCAGTCTGGGCAGGAGTAAGGACACTTTAGGAACACGTTTTAGAGTCTAGAAGTGCTGTATTCAGATGAAACATCAAACACAGAGACGCATAAAGAAACATTTCTTCCATCCGCCTAGATGACAGAACTTTTGCTTAGAGGCAGCATAGGAAGATGTGAAGCATTTGAACTCAAGTACAGAATCTAAGCTTGTTATTCCTTCCCTGCTTCCCCCTCCTTTCGCCTGCTCTGTTTGTTCAAGACCTTCCAACTAAACAAACAAGCTCTTTGTGATTGGATTGACATGGTGCTAACAAGGCGTTTAATGCCCAAATCAGTTTGAAAGCAGGTAGAGTCCTTGCTAATACCGGTACCAGGATCTTAAGCGAGGAGCCACACAAGCAGCTCCCAACCGCCAACAAAAAGCCCAGAAAAAATAAAAGTCATTCCTTTCCCCTCCCTGAGCAAACACAGCAAGCATTAAGTGAGCCACGTCATTCCAGAAACCACATGCCCGCTCCCCGTAAGGCTTTCTGTGTTACCTGCCGTCTTCTCGGCGATCCTGGCCTGAGAAGCTTGCTCCTGCAGCTCCGTATCGAGTCTCAGTAACTCCAGCTCTTTTTCTCGGATCGCCAAATCTTCCAGCAGCTGCAAACAGACATAAAAATACATAAATCGAGGACAAAAATATATACAATGAGTCATATTTACAAAAACATTTCTGGGGGCAAAGTCGTAATTGTAAAGCGATCACCATGGAAGCATCCATGCTGATCGCACCGCTTATAGAACCTCGCTGCGTTATATAGAATTATTGAATCCGTATTTATGATGGGGGGAACAATGTAAGGCATGTGAGGAATTACTGGTGCAGAAGGAGAAGAGGGTCCTGTTCTTGTGCGCTTACAATCTATTTGGATGAGTGTCACTCGACTTAACTAAATGCACCTATGGACTATAAGACAAAGGACTCCTGAAACAATCACGTCCGAAGAATCCTGATCTGGGTAGAGAATTAAGCCAAATGGTACCCACTTTAGCCATACACCTATTCTTTGAAGCTTCACAGTTTCTTTTCATCTCCTTACTTGAACGCAGATAGTTCATTTAACTATATCTTAACACCGAGAGCTCTTAAAGAGTTACATTTTAAGTTTCCTAATACCCTTATTAGAGAGAGAGAGAAAAACATAATAAATTGACTGTAGCAAAGGTCATCCTGATGATATAATGTAATTTAAACATTGGAAGCCACCCAGCACACAGATTACCAGCTTTGTGCCAACTTTCACCTAACAGTCATATCAGACTGTAAGCTCTATGGGGCAGGAACGTTTATTGTACAAAAAAATAAGTTGCCATTATGAATGATGAATTTTCTATTTTCTTTTTCTTAGAGTACAAGAAATTATATAAAGTATTTCCAAAAACTCTACAGACAGGAATTGGGAAGCGGGTAAACCAATGGATGGTACATTGACCAACAAGAATAACAAAAAAAAAAAATACAAAAGTGCACCCGTGCCTAGTTGGGGATGAAGAACGCTCTAGATCCCTATGTAGAAAGCCACTTGTTGGCCTAATATAGACTTGGCACAAAAATGAAGATAATTTGACTAAGTTTCTCAAATCACAAAATGCCCTTTTTTTTACATTTCCTACTTTACTGGTTATGTCTAACTGTATAAAGCTCTCCTTTTCCATTTTATCTATTTGACCGACGCCGCCGGCATATTTTTCGTGAATCAACAAAGAAAGTAAAGTTGAATTAACAATTTGCCTGAAGACACAGGAGTTCACAGTCTTAACAAAGGAACGAGATTAGGTAAACATATTAAAATCCTCTCAATAGTGCCTGTAACTATGGTAACAAGGAGAATTAAAGAAAAAAGAACTGAAAATGAAAGCAATAAAATTCTGGATGGGTGTCAATCAGTTTTAAAGCATTGATTTCACTATCATTTTATGTCACCGCTTATATTAAAATTGTTTGTTATAAATCCCATAGTTGACATTTTCACCAGCTTTATCCATAGATGTGATTATATATATATAGCATGTGTTATAGACCAATTTATATCTACATTTAGAACAATGACATCAAATTAAATGTTGCTACAAATACATGCCCAAAGCTGGTGATGTCACTTGGACAAAGTATTTCTATGGTCCACTGAATGAGAAACCCTAAGTTTTAGATTTCATTATGATTTTTTTTATGTATGTGACATTCACATGGTCATACATGAATTATCGTGGCAAATACCGAGGTGTTCTTTTGGAAATATGTGGCTTATGGATTTTTTTTTTGGGGGGGGGGGGGTTTATTATAAATTTAGAAAAGTTACAAAAATATAATATTTTTTTTTCTAATATTCGTTATATTTCTTATATTCGTTTATCAATGTCCAAACGAATAAAAGCATACAAATACAAAAACATATTAAAAATTCCCTTGCTCCGACATTAGCCTTAATTATAATTTAGTAGAACCACCAAGATTTGTAGATTAATATTTTTTTATTTTTATTTGCCATCAAGATTTCTAGCTTGGATATTCTTTCAGCCTAACCTGCCTTGTTGTAATTGGTCTATCCATAGACTCCAGAAATGGTATATTTTTATTCCAGTAAGTTTGAAATAAGATTACCTTTTCCATGTCATGGGTGGTCAATCAGGTGGCATGTTCTGGGTTGTGAGAACTAGCTTCTCAAACAGGATATAAATACTTGCTTGAGTCCCTCTTTACATCCATGATAGATACATGCTAGACATGGTCAATTCTCTCAAGTTCTTCCTTGGAGGAGGACCCTAGAGATCAGTGCGAACCCTAAAATGCGAGCTTCACTCACATTGATGGCAGCAAAGCCTGTCTCTGCTTAGCTGTGGAATTTCTATGAGGGAAAGTACTTTAAGAAAAGGTGCGTAGGCAACCAGGTAATGCTCAGGGGAAAAAAAAGAAAAGAAAAGGCGATTTAGATTAAAAGCAGAAAGGAATATAGAGCTAGATTATTAAATTAGGAAAATACTGCTTGAGTAAAATTTATTTGGGATTAAAACGAGTGGTCCTGGGCATATTACAATAGTTCGATTTACAAATAGGGTAACTACATTGTAAAAGTGGGACATAGAAGTGTTACGCTGCTACCAAATAAGTGCAATAAAAGGTGCATCTCTATAACTAGATACAGCGCCACCTAGAGGACGCAATGATAACTCCAGCCAGATTTATGGATATACAGATTAAAAAAACATACATTTCATGCCATTGCAACCAATTAAATGGTCTAATCGACAATGCATTTTTACATAGAGAGGTACCTAAAATTTATGTTCCAGGTGCCATGGGGCACAAATAACCTAACCCTATATGAAAATAAAGAAACGTCTATAGAATAGTCATAAGCATAAAACTGTGTAAAACTTAGAATTTAATATGATGGATTGAGGGCAGGTCCCTAAAATGAGTTGGGCAACCTGACCCAATACGTTTTCATCTCTGGTAATTCATGGACCAATGCGGCACCTAAAAAAAACCCAAAAAAAACAAACAAACAAACACCCCACAGAGTTCATGAAAATATATGAAGTTTGTGACTCGTGTATTATTCATTGATTGAGTGCCAGCTAGGGTGACCACAGGTCTTGGGCAGTATCAATTCCCAGTGAATTAGAAGAGACTGCTCAACTCTCCTGAGTCCATCCT
This sequence comes from Spea multiplicata, assembly GCA_009364415.1. Taxonomy (NCBI): domain Eukaryota; kingdom Metazoa; phylum Chordata; class Amphibia; order Anura; family Pelobatidae; genus Spea; species Spea multiplicata. The sequence goes on along the minus strand of VKOC01005677.1, from coordinate 22,469 downwards.
TCACACTGAGCTCAGTATAAGCTACACCCAGGAACAGGTATGTGTGTGTGACTGTGCAGGTATGACTTACATGTATGACTGTGCATGTATGACTTAATAGAGGGGTTAATGCTCTGAATCTGCTCGTGTGTCTAATGATTGCATGTATTGTGTAAATATATTAAATCTGAAACCACCATGGCTCCCTCCAATGCTTCCTATTATAGTATATGTGAATCGGTGTGTATGTGAGATATTATATATATATATATATATATATTATATAAAATGAATGTTATGGTTTGTATATGTAAATCAGTGTGTATGTGATATATACACATACACAATATATGCGGAAACTGAACCTTTAATGGCGAAGTGGTTATGTGAAAGGGGAAATCTACCTTTCATTATTAAGGCATCTGTTGACCTAGCTGTCATTTTACTGATATCCACAGAATGAGGAGGATATTACTTTCTGAATAAGAGAGATTTCTAACACTTTCAATATTAAGAATTTTTGACCTTTCACCAAATACGGCTCTTTCAGCTTGAACCTTACCAAATTAACACTTACGGTATCGCTTGAACCTGGTACACACACACATATATATATATATATATATATATATATATATTGATGATAATGTCTCTTGAACTTGTTCCAGCTCTCAGTCATCAATCCATAATATCACAGTCATGCACCTACAACTAGTAAAAAGCCAAGCTGGTAATGAGGCTGTTTTCAGTGAAGTGAACTAATTATGTCAAACATTTGACAGGTCGAGGAAAGCATTTCTTGTTTGCCTTTACCACGGTTAAGTAAAAGGGACAATCTGTTATGACATAAGCAGAATCTGGAAATATTCCTTCCTTACGAGCAAACTAGTATGATGGATTGCTGAGCTATGGGTTACAACCGTTTTCTTAGTTGTATATGGAGACTTCCCATGAGGAAGGCTGGGTAACTCTTAAAAGAAAAACAAAAAATAGTACTTAATAGAATATTTAAAATAAAAAATATCAAAACTTCCATAAAACATACCAAGGGCTCTAAAGCCAAAATATATGTTTTACTTTCTTAATACAATGCTATTATCAAGTTCTGATTAGAAACAATAAAGATCATTGGCCGTTGTGATATATATTAATTCTATTCTCTGAAAAAGGTCTCATACCATCTAGCACTTTGTCTTGTGATTATCACTCAATACGCTGAAGAATATTGTTTGTGCCTTTTGAAGACCGGGTGAAATAATAATGAATATGGATAGTTGCAGAAACGATTAACCTGTTTTAATACTAAATGCAGCACCAATAACATTATTCTTCCTATTTACACTGGAATGGAAGTAGCAGCAGCCAATGGCATGCGGCTATAGCCCATATGAAAGAAATGTACTTAAGAACACTTCCTGATTTCAGAATAGAACGCCAAGGGGAGGGGTTAAATGAGACAGATATATTTCTAACTCCAATAACAAAACCTCTCGCACCAATGTAAATGCATTGCGTTCATTCAAAACAGTTGCCAACATGAATAAAAAATGAATATATTTGTACAGTGTATCTGTATACAACATCGTATTCATTTATTTAGCGTGCTAAACTTCAAAACCTTTGGCACAAACAATCTTATGTTAAGGCAAATCATTTCTGGTAGTAATTAAGAAGTTTCAAGTGAATTAAAAAGGAGTAGAAAACAGCATACATTTTCCCCTTTTTTTTCAACCAAGACTTGTACCTTTCTATTGGTTTGTCGGAGATAATCCACCTCCTCTGCTAGCAGATCCAGTCTCTGATCCCCCCCTTCAAGGTTCTGAGGGGTCCGGCGGCCAGGATTTGGAGGTGAATCTGGCTTGTCACTGCGTGAGGACCAGAAAAATATTTATTCAAGCCAATGGGGACTCCGCTATCTCCCACTTATCCCGACTAGCCATGTGCTGTCATGATCATGATGCTTACTTTACATACTAAGTAGGCAACTTGGGAAACGGCCAATTGTTCCATTAGCAAAGGATGGTGCAAAACAATGAAAAGAGCCGTTTCATCCTGCTATAGAGTATCAGTATTTAGAAAGCTTTCACCCCTTTCAACTGTTCTGTCTATAAAAAATAGTAGGGGCCTCGAGAAGCTTTTGGTATATGCTCCACACTCCCTTACACTCAAAATGGTTCAACGGTTTTATTCTCCCAATGCTTAAGGGTTTATTAAAAAAAAATCCCATCATTATCATTACTCGACGCATTAAGGAAATGAGCGACGGTTAACAAAAACCTTCAAGTTAAATAAAAAACAAAAGTAAAATCAAACATAAAAGGACTATGCATGCATTAGACTAAATACAATGAGCACGCTGGGAATCCAATGACAGGTCCACGAAGACAGTATGGCAGCCAAGTAAATCCAACTAATGTTGGAAGATGCAAACACATGGTGGTTGGCCACCAATATTTTCCGTCTTTGGACGGTCCAATGTTAGGGATATTATAAGTTTTAAGAAAACCATATTACCATTACTTATTGATGTACATGGCAATTAACCCAACAAATTAGGGATATCATTTGATTAACCTTAGACTAAGCCGTTTTAATATTTTTAATATCAGTTGATTAAAGTAAATCTAATCACAGGCACCACTTGCTTATCACAATGACCTTTTCAGTGCCTTAAACTAGAAATAATGTGCTGAATTGTAATATCTAAACCCACAAAGGGAACGCATGGTGCCAAACCACATGGCTGCATATTCTCCGGCATTGCCACCAAGCAGGAGACTATGTTTTCACCCAGTATAACCTATAGACAGTAATCCAGAGTGTGGGCAATGAAGCAGAATCACATTTGCCTTCCTATGGAATATTTGATATTAAAGGCCAGTTTGATATGGATCTAGGGAAAACAGGACTGAGATTGATTATAGAACGGAAACTACAGTCCACCTGGAAGACCAAAAACAGACTGTTGGAATATCAGTTAAATACACCTTGTTTTCAAACAATAAATGCATCAACCTCATCAAGACTCTGAACTTATTTTTACTTTTTACATCATCGCATGCACTTGCCTGAGAACTGATACACTTTGATCCACCAGAGTCATTTTGGTTGCAGGGATGTGCCTTGGGCTGGGGATAGGCGTCTTCTTACCATCAAGCCCTTGGGGTTTCTTGGACTCTTGATCAGGATCCATAAAATATTCTCCTTAAACAGATCACCAATCGGATGTTCTAAAAGAATTTCACTGCAAGGGAAAACCAATTGAACTTTTCCAATCAGAAGACATTTCAAGCCAATGTAAATATAATAAATATACATATTATATGCTTCTAGCCGGTCGCATGCATAAACAAACATCTATACTGATGAGCGGGCAAACATTTCCCACAATTTATACTCATATTCACACTTCTCACCCTCCTAAATGCTCGTCCACATCCTCCACCCAACAAATAAATGGAAGAGCTTTGTCCATAAATACATTAGATGACCAAGAAATGGATTATAATTATAATAAAAATAATTACTGGCATTGGTTAGTGTAGTCTTACGGTGTTGTGCAGTGAAACGTTCCTGCCCGCATGAATAACTAAACTACAGGTGTTTAAGCTGCGGCTGGAAGTATATTTGAGCAAAGAGCGAATACATTAACATATCGCAGCCAAAGCTCTTGGGAGCTGGGTAAATATTCTGTTTACCTCTCCTTGTACAGCCTTAGACGGCTCTAATGTAAGGATTCTCCGGAAAGGACAGAAAACACATGAGAAAACGCACAGACATCTGAAATATTTTCAAGGATTTTCCTTGACCTTGCTGTGTATATCGTTTTGAGATACTTTTAAATATTTTATCTACATTACTAATGACTGGTCAACATGCAGTTGGGAAGAGATGTGCAAGCCTACGGGACACTATAGAGAAAAGACCCACGCGACATTTTTCTTGTTTAGCACGGGACTCATTCCTGAAGTCACCGCAAGCACCACCATATTTCCCTGCGTTCAAAGAGAGCAAAATAAAGGTGCTTGGAGGATCGGGGAGAGGACGTCACCACAAGCGCAGTCCTTTTCGCGGAAGTTCCCGCTGAGTTCTGTTTTTCTCCTTGTGTATACTGTAATACTTGTTTTATTTTCCAGTAACATCCAACACGTTCACAGGTCATTTGCTATGTGAAACTTTCCTTCTTTGCTTGAACCGTGGGGCAAGTAGTGATGACGTCTATTCTGCGGCTTCATTTTCCATCAGATCCACTTGTTATGAAACGGGAAATGGGGCGACGCGTCGGCCGGACAGGTGTTGCTCTGGACCAAATAGATTTTTATTTTTTTTTACCCGTGTGTGAATTATTACCAAAACCTGAGAAAAAGCAAAGCGCTACATCCCAGAACACCTCTCCAGGTGCTCTAGAACCAGGAGTCAATGACACAGGTCCACTCCTTATGCAAACCACCTTCCTAACCATAAAACAAGATCTCTCTTCCAAAGACGACCGATATTTGAACTGGCACCTTCTTCTACAAATCATTCCAAGACTTCACAGGTAAAATAAAGCCTGCTCTGGTTAAATAAACCTAAAATGACAATGAAAAACGCACCTACGCTTTGCTTTTTTTTTTTTTTTTTTTTTATTTAGTGGTGTGAATTTACAAGACAAATGGATCTGAAAATATTTAGACTGAGACAACAAAGCGCGGTTACAGCTAATTTATATTCCTCAAGTCCTTTCACACTTGAAAGTTTATAAGATTACTTTTGATAATCAACCTACGCCAAAAGCTGGACATACAAGCGGCTTAGGTTCCGAGCTTTATCTGCGTTCCGATCGCGGAACATGCACAAATATCACCGCCCTGTTTCATGGGAGCGAAAGCGATTCTTTGTGCGACCGCTGCGTGTTCGCGATTTACACGGGACCCGGCCGACCCGCCTGTGTCAACAGGTGCCGTTCTCAGCCTGGCCTATCCTTTTATAAAGGGAGGAGAGCTACAGTAAATTGTTTACGGCACGCCGACTTATCGCTATTTGACAGGTGCAAAAAAAAGTATTATGCCCAGCGCTACGATGGCCCAAACCACTGCTTTCAACGGCTATTATATACATTTGTTCAAACGCATATGTATAAGTAGTCAGCAAACATAGATAAACAGTTCCCATAGCCTCGGTAATCAAATAAGGAAATATATCGGCTCAGTTATTTAACCTTTTTATTGCTGGAAAGCCAATTGACAAAAAGCAACAGGGTGGAACACGAATAATGTCAGTCTCCGAAATGTGGGTCTTATTAATAGGGAAAGCAAAAGTAGAAGCAAATCCTTTTTGATATCTTTATATAATGCTTAAAGCATGGGGAATTTATTTTTGCGATGGAGGTTGTATGTTTTCTTCTAGGTTCTACTTTTAAGTGAATTCAATTGCACTTTTAGATTAACTCAAAAATCCTGTGTTTTGAAAGTGTGACCATAAAAGAAGGCAAGATATAGCATTTATATACACGGTAGAATAAGACAAATATTGCATGTTAACATGAAATTATAATAATCTCCAAACAATAAGAACCCCTTCCTGTAACATGATATATTTAGCCCGGCGATATGACTGATAACCATTCAAGCGCTCTTGACCTTAAACGCGTAATTTGAGGTTGAGTGCCTGCCGACACTTCCCCAGGCCTCACCATCATGGCACCGATGTGTTTCACGCTTGTTAGGACCTCACGTGGCATACTATCTCTGAAGGATGAAGCAGCAGAGTTAAGACTTCAAAGTTATAAACAGAAATTTGGTAATTTCAAGATAACAGACCCAGATCACAGTCTACATAGGAGGATAAAAAGACTGCAAACTACACCACAAAGGAGATGTTTTTGTTATTGTTCTCCTCATTCTTGGTAGTGTCTAACGAAAGCTTAATAGTTGCCTCGTGAGGACAGGGATGTACTCCAACGCGCTAAAGGACATTTATTGGGATGTCAATGTGTCTCCTTTCTGTAGGGTTCTCCACCAGCTACTCAAACTAAAACAATTGTAACATTGATACATTTATAACGAGATCCAACCTCACTTAAAAGCCATGTCTAGCAAACCATAAGCAAAGTATCGAAAACAAAGCTAAGAGAAGAGGGTCATGGCAACTTAAGACAGCATGGCCATGGATCTCTTACTTGGACTCCGATACAATGTTGATACAAAGTAACTTTGCGGAGACTGTTAAGTTAGGCCAGCCAATGGTCATTAAGATATATACACACACACACACATATATATATTTTTGATGTTTCAAAGTGATTTTGGGGAAGTTTGGAATGTTCCCATAGATCAGATCTTTCCATTGGTTGCTATGAGGATAAGAACATTTTTCATAAGTTTCACCGGAATCACTTTTTACACATGGCATGACCACACACACTGTGCTCCAAACCTTATTTTAAGCTCATCAGAACACTAATACAATGGAACGGCAAGTGGAAGCTGCCTTCATAAAATCATCTAACCCAGTGAAAAACATTTAGATGGGCAAAAGATAAGCGGAACAGCCTCCCAGCAGAAGTTGGAGGCTAGAACAATAAAGGGATTGAAACATGCATGGGATAGGCAAAAGGCTCCTGAATCTAAGACAAGCCCAACAACTAATTGGATTGAGTCTTTAAAATTGGAAAAATGGCCAGAAGAGGGGCAAAAATGGGTTTTTAATCTCCCGTCACATTCTAAATGTCTATTAACACGATTCTCACACAGGCTAATTTCAATAGTTAACAATCATTTGTATACGAGAGACAGAAATTTGCTGTAGACGTTCCATAAGACCGATATAAATAGTTATTATGTAGAATGGATTAAGCCTTCATAGCAAAGGACACCTTGCAGTCTGTCGGGCATGCTTTTAATAAAGGAAAGGTTCTTACATCAAACAGAATGTGATTCCTAGAATTGCTTTCAGCGATTGTCTAAAGGGTTTATTCAATCGGAAAATAAATACTGAGCTAACAGTAAAGAATACAAAATCAGAGTACACAATATTTGGAGTTACTCAAAAGATTATTTATGAGGTTGTGCCGTAAATTGCATGTAGGTTAAGATGTAGCAGTCATCTGGGAATATTATTAACTGTGAGAACTGTCTGTTATTAACCGTATACTTTTCTTATAATGAACTGTTTTTAATCATTTGAAACCTGGAATTCTTATTCTTTTTGTTGAAATCATATTCCAATGAGGGACAGGAGGGCCTGACTTTTTTATTAAGATATAGTAAGAACACTATAGTGGCCACCCATAAGTATCAATTTTTAATAGCTATAAAAATAATATATATATTTCAATACATCAGCCAAATAATGAGTTATGTTCTCTGCAGGTAAGGACACTACTCTAGAAATGATGGGAATATTAATAAACTTATATGTAAACCAAAATACAAAATACGTATGTTTAGGTCTTATTTTGGTATCAGTGATATGAAATAAGTACCGGTAGCTTTTAACAAAATTATTCTTAACATGGCACCAAGCGCTTGCACCAGTACCTTGCCCGAAAGTTGGTATGTAATATTTTAACATAAATATATATTTAGACAATACCAACAGGAAGGAGAATATTGAAGAAAAAAAAATTCGAAAAAAATCTCTAGGAGAAGCAAAAGTAACTATTATGCAGTAAATTACAATATATTTGGGTTTTTCGGGTTTTTCCATCTTTTCTAGAGACTGGGGCTTTAAAACAAACACAGAGCCGTCAAACACGCCGGTATCAGCATTCTGTGCTTCTATTGCTCGCTATCTCCCTCGCCATTTACCCAGCTAATGAATGGCAGCAATTAGTAAAACGTAATCCTATCGCACAATCATTTTAATGCTTTTAGCACTCAGAAAAGTAAACACCAAATTAATACTGCTCAAGCCATCTCAGATCCTCGTTAGCAGCAAGCAATTATAGTTCAGCTCCTCAGGTGTAATTAAATGATTGCAATGATTTAGTTCCATAAATGCAAGTTAATTCATAAGCAAGCAACAAATATTCTGGGAGTAATTACCGGAAAACACGAAGCGTGAAGGCTGGGTACCTGGAGAAGGGAGGCGATGCCCCCTCCTGCCCGGACCGGGGAAGCTGAAAAGGGACTGTGTCGGCTCGCACATTAACCCTATTGTGACGGCCTGAGTGCAATTAGTGCACTGGTAATTTTGTGATACAAAAATGTCTAAGCAAATCCCAGGAGAAGAGTATCCATGACTGCAAAAATTTAGCGATTTCTTAGAATTCTTTCACAGTTCTCTTGAAAGGAAAAGTTTGTTTAAAAAAAAAAGTGTCTTCTGTGCAGAGGCTGGGATGTGATGTCATAACCCGCTGCTCATTTTTTAGGTCACACCACGCAGTGCGGGGTGGAGATATGACTGAAAACTTTGTCACCTAAGCACAGGTCATGGTTATATAAATTGGCCAGTTATGATCTCTCCATATGGAGCAATGAACTGAGGCCCACCAGGAATGTACCCTGTTAATTCCACACCATTGCCACTGGCGTCTGTGCTTAAAAATTCTACCACTACTTCACCCTTTGGAGGAGTTTGGAATCTATCCGATAGCTCTCCCCCACGCTCCAGCCCTATCGTTTAATACATGGTGTATATATATAGAGTGGGATCATATGGATTTTTGTGTCCTCTAGAGCTGCCCAACAAGATGGATCAAATTCTTATTCAATCTTGTCAACATGTAAGAAATCAGATGTCACTCTTAACGGAGCAACACGATAACCGCCAAGCATCCCTGGGTCAAAACAGACTGCTGCCCTATGCCCAAAGCTTGCCTTAGGGGTCCATAGCAATAGACAATACTGGTCATGATTGGTGGTCTGTGCAGTCACCGGCATGTAGCTCTCCACTATCAACTCTCCCTTTGTAGTCTGCACACTACCTAATGACTTGCTATGACATAAACATAACTCTTGAGTGCCGATTATGGTGGATGGGTGAATCTTGTATTTATAATCCTACTGGTGGTGAACAGCTTTATGTGACTGGCTTACCAGTGGAGGGTCCATCAATGTTTTAGTGGGCAGTTTGAGCTCCATCATGCCTACATTCAGAACACTTGCACCCTTGGAGTAATTCAAATATATAACAGGGGTAAAGACACCAGTATGTCTACAGGAAACCAGCCACAGATGACCTAGTTAAGGACCCTTGTTGGAAGATACAGACCCTCAGAGGATTAATAAGCAACTGCGCCCTACTACTGAAAGATTATGAGAGCAAAAACTTTGCTCTTTTAGGTTCTGTGATCTACTAGGGAAGTTCAGCCTAAATATATGTATATAGAGGCCACCAGTAGACTTATACTCAGTCTTCACTCTACAAAGACTACAGTCTGAGTGCTTCACAATCTCTACAACAAACGGTTGGTTAAGTCCAGTAGACAGAGAGCCCATCATAGCTGTGTTTTTTTTATTTTTTTTTACTTTAACTTTTGTTTTTAACGCTGGATCATACAAGATACAAACACTGCTTTAGATACGAGGAGACCAAGATTTATTGGGAACTGATCGGAGAGCCACGGTCTCATGCTGGCATTAATGGAGTTACGTTTGCCGCTCACAATTTCGGATGTCAGTCACATTTCTTGCAGCTTTGCATTTCGTCGGCTTGTTTTCTTATTCATATCTTGTACACTGTTGGTTTAATTACTTCAGCTCATTATTCGCGTTGAAATGCGTTGTGCCCGCGCATGCAAATCCTTTTAAATGACCACCCGCATCTCCTTCTTGCAAATGTCCACCCAGTCGCCCAACGGATGACATGATAACCTTTCTTATTGTTTCATCACCTCTGCCTGATGGCGATTCACTCATCTCATACTTTCTAAGCTCCATTAATATTTTTAAGATGCATTTAATAAAGTTGCCCATTTACTAAGGAGGAGGTGCACGCAGTTCTTCTGCAGTCCATGCGAGTTCCTGCTGACTTTATGAATATTAATGACGGTGTAACACTGATTAAACGGGCTTGTGCAGAAATCTCTATGAATCCCATAGCTCAAGACAACCAGATCATAGTCCCTTTATGAATTTGGATTTAGACATTAAACTGTAGGAGGGGAGCGAAGGGGGACCAAAAGCTCCTTGAGGGAAAAAATAAAAAAAAAAAGGACTTAATGGCAGCGTTCCCTATTTATAATAAAAAAAAATGGGTTAATAGATGCAACAATTAATACTCCCAGGACTTGAATCAACACATCTGCCTGTATAGTTAGATACCACAATGAATACATGAGTAGGAAAAGGGATTATAAAATGTATTACACTGATCAGAGGACAGCTGCATACAAAAAATTAGGAACGTTTGGCGAGATACGTAGGATACAGAATATTCTAAAATGATATTGTAATTAATTGCTTAGCTTTCGTTAAGATGCACGGGAAGAAATGGGAGTATGCTGGGACTTTTCGGGGCAATAGGGTTTCTTAAGGACTAATGAAATGCCTTTTCTTGTATCACTAAATGAAGTGTTTGCTTTGTGTGCTTTGAGAATGCCTGGTTAATAACACTGTAAAGACATTCCTGAAATTTGCCAACGAAGGACCGGACATGCTGCTGCCAACTGTGCAAAAAACAAGTTGCACAACCGCTATATTAATTTGTGCCTAAAATATACAATTGCTGTATCGTATTGTCTCTCGCTGTAGGGAATGGCGGTGTGTTGGCGTGAGCGCTAGTTTAACTAATGGACGGTGGACGTAGAAAAATAATTGTTACATTCAATATGGTAAAAAAAGGACGCACATGCATTTTAAGAATGGTACAATTTTGTTAAAATATATGATTGCCAATTCATGTGCTGGCACCTAAAGATTGTATTCTGGAGAACGGGAGGCGTTACACCAATACTGGCTTCTTCAGAGGTAAGTGGTTGTGAAATTGGGCATGAAGAGACTAACATAAGAAAAAGGAGAAAAAAAGCAAAGGTGATACAGAAAAGGATCCTAATATTACGTAAAAAAGTATAGAAAATATTAAACTTTGTAACATTTGTGGTTTTGCATAAATACCTATATGCACTGTTTACAAAATTATTTGCTCGACACATTAATGAGCCTGTATTACATTTCTCATCTACCGTTTTTGTTCCTGACTTTATTATTGCAGCCCTATCATCGTGTCGACTTTCCGTCCTTTAGACATTTGAATATCAGCAAACAATTTTCAGATGAAGATACAACCATACAGGTCAATAACTATAGTGACGTAGAGGAATCTTTCTTCTAGTTAATAAAACTATGGAAAGAAATGGAGTATAGGATGGGATAAAGCAACCCTCAATAGCTGTGCTATAGAAAAATAATCCCCAATGGGTTTAAGACTTTTTAAAAATCCCAATGGCTGTAAATTAAAGAATATCTTTATGAACAAAGGTCACACTTCTGGGGGAATTAGACATAGAAATATCAGAAATACACAATGAAATTAGTAATTGTGTGGGCAATTCTACTCAACACCTTGAAAGTAATATCAACACAAATAAAGCAGAGGAAGAAGTCATCACCACCAAGAAAATAAAATGATGTCAATACAATTAGCTACAACCAAACAATAGGCATTGAACTCCTCTTTTGGGCATCAGGACAACAAATGGCGGTGCTCAAGATGCCAAATCAAGAAAACCCTTCTGGGGCCAAGTACAGTACCCAATAAGATAGTCAGTGCAGTTCCAACAGAGCAGGGCAGGCATCAAGAAACTATCCCGTCCACATGCCAAACATCAGGGTCACAACCAACAAGAGTACAATCTAGAATGGCAAGCCCAAGACCAGCACAAGAGCCCAGGATCGGGAACGCCAAAGGCTAGAACCAGCAAGGGTTGACTGAACAGTCCAGTAGGTTTCGTTAGTTGAAACTAGTGCCCAACCGGAACATATGCACCACCTCCATCATGTACCCAAGCATACCGAAGCCATAGTTCTGGGTGCACATATAACAGGTTATTTCTAGAAGTTTAGGATTTCTAAAGCAAGCACCTGTAACGAGGAGTGACATGCGGCAGTTAGACACAATAACCTAAAATCTGGCAAAAAAATCTGTAGCAATGGTTGAGCAATCCATGAATGCCAAAGTAATATATGTATACATTTTGATTGATGAAGCCTAAATAATGACTTAATTTCTCCTAGGCATCAAGCAGCATACAGAAGGATTGCTATTAGCCCAGTTACCCTACAGGTTTTATGGTTGCAACAATATGGTTCAGTCAATCATAAAAGAAACATTGATGTTTCATCTCAAAATGCGAGCACGGACACAATCAAAACAAGGTTGTTAAACATCTAAACAGTTCCACTATAGCTAACCCAACCACTCGGGATAAACGCAGCTAATAGAAAAGAATAGCATATATACAATATATATATATCTTCTCATACAGGTTACTGTGGCATAGGGACATTAAAGGGCTCGCTTGTCCCCAATTTACTGATTTGGTGGATCATTTGACACTCTGATAATTTAAATGCTCGTTTCTACAATATGGACGCTTGTTTTTTTTGTATGAACCGAACACATTTTTGCGGTTTTAATGCACTGCATGACTATTTGTCATTCCCATCACTCAACGAGAAATTAGATACTTTGTACTGGAGATTTACACGGGTCCATCTTTGATGATTTCACAACTTTCTTTCTCCTACCCTCGAGTTATCTATATGTCGAAATGTATCTTGGATAAATATTGCAGTGGTGGTGAACAGAACAGGAACTAAGAAGGCCCTAATGCACAAATATAACAAAGTCAAATAAAACACTTATATTGACACGATTTCCTTTGAAATCAGATCGTGTTTCTTAACTATGAGCGAGTCTAGTTCGGGCTTCAACGGACTTTCTCTGTTGACTTTCGGGTCTTTCCACCTGCTTTTGTATAATTTTGTTTTGGATATATAAGTAATTTACAAACAGATACCAGGTCTCCACCCAGTGCAAGTGAATAAAAAGGTGTTCGAATGCCATTCTCTCTACTATAAATTTAACCAAAGACCGGTATCTTTCAAAATATCCAGAAATCTGTGGCCCTTGGCCAACCTCCACTAATTCCTCTTAATCTACAAGGGTACAGCCTATGAAAACAATGTTAGCTCATAGCACAGTTTCCCCAGGGAACAAACAGCTTGTTATTTTAGTGCAAGGGAGACCCGTGCCAAGTCTACGCAATGACACGCTGCACCTTGAGCAGGTTCTGTTTCCAGAGTGCAACTATCGGTCGTGTGAAGAGTATGGATTACAAGCATCGTCCTACTATGGAGAGCCATCTTGGCTGGTTAGAACTCTGAGGGACACCTGGTGGCAGCATGGATGGAAGCCCCCCAAATATATTACACATAGGATTTGTACTGAACTTGGGCAGCTAATTTTTTTTTTCAGGCTATAGTTTATTCTTCTCTTAAAACTCATGGTATGGTCTATAATGAGGGACTGATCTTTAGCTTACACATTTTCAGTGCCCATTCCCCATACCATATCTCCCAACGTTTCAGGGAGCCCAAATCGAGACCTCCTCCAGATGGGAGGCTTCAGAAAGAAGCGGAGGGCACTGTCTCATAAGTAGGAAGTGCGACCACCTGCTACTTTACCCGATTAGTCACCTAGAGATGCTAGTGTAACAAGGAGGCTAGACGTTTTGTCTGGTACCTACCGATCTGTTATGCAGAATCAGGACACAAAGATCATGTATAGAGCAAGGCTAAATTAACCAATAAAGAAGTTTATCCTTCTCTATTAGGAAGGGTCACTGGACAACAATCATTTTTTGGCATCTCTGTGTTAGGAAAGTACTAATCAAACTCCGACTCTCGCTCTGTAAATACAGAAGCCCATCCCTCCTAAAGCAGGGCTTAGGGCCATTAAAAGTTGATGCTTCTAAAAGCCTATGTGGGTTATGCTTAAGGCCACATTCTATAAATAAATCGGCAAACATGTGTCATCCAAACGCTCTACACGTCATGACCTGTATATTAAAGAATATTATGCAACAATCAGATTTGCTGTCCTCACGTGACCTTGCAACCCGGAGGGGCTGGCCACACATCTAACGTCTTATGGTTTATATTCTTGTTTCATTTCCAATGCTACAGCATCTAAAATGCTACCAGGTAAATGTATATATTATATATATTTAATGTTGTAGTACAATGTGGACATTAAAAAGGACACAACAGCCATCATTTGAAGACGCTTGGTTGTGATGTCCCTCCTTAAAATGCATTTGCCCCTTTGGCTGCTGCCCACTTATTTACCTCTTAGGAGATATATTCCCAGGGATACATCCTCCAGCTTTCATCCACTCGGCTCCGACCATGGCTTGGTGAACACTTCGGTTAGGGGGGTCTACTGAGACCTTAAATCTCATTTATTTACATGGAAACACTTCCCTGCCACCCGTGTGTTCAATCCCCTTCAGCAGATCCAAGCAGGAAAAATATTAGTAAGATGCCTTGGCATCCCTTGCAATATTGGCTCCAGTGTGCAAATTACTTATAAATGTCTGGGATACTACAAAGAGCGGTATTTGTCAACCCAATGATGGAATTTAAAAACTAAAAAGCCTAGGTATACAGCTCCTGGAATATAAGCCGAGAGCAATAACTGATTAAGATTCCAGTCATTACAACAGGAAAAACTGAAGATTTGACGGGTGAAATGGGTCTGATCTGCTGTCAAATTCTATGACCAGTAACACACGGGTGGTTTCTAAATACAGACTAATCTCACCCCTTCTCAACGCAAAAAACTGTTGCTTGGTTATTATACAGTTCGTCATAATAATAATCACTTATATCAAACTACTCGCAGTCTAATGCCCCATGGAGCGAAATTGGCCTTATTACTAATAAAAAGCTTGGTGAATGGCGACACCATACGGATATAATCAGTACTGCAACTTAACTTTAACATGCCATTTCATTCACCTTATCAATGTCGGGACACATTAATAGAGTCTTGGAAACTAATCATGTAAGATGCACAGACATAAATTACTTTAATATACAGTAACAGACGAACATCAGACTTAATTAAGGAAAAATGCTCTATGGACCCCCTGTGATTAATTATTCTTTGAGACTAAGCAACAAGTAGATAAGTGTGAACTGTATATAAAGTCGAAGCACAAATAACATTACCAAAAACAAAAAGGAAACCATATACAATCTAGGATCTAAAAGCTCCGCTTCCATTTAACCAAAAACAGCAATTAACTGCTTTTGGCAGTCACAGAGAATAGGTATGGTGTAAGGATGATTGTATGTGTAAACAGTGCTAAGCACCGCAAAATGCTACCGACTACAGTGAAAGGAGTGTGTATATATCAGGTTAGTGGATGAAAAGAGTGCATTTACTTGACCATCGCGTGTCCAAAAGTGCCAGAGCCGTGTATTATGAGAGCGACACACAGACTCATTCAGAACACGGACTGTAACTGGAGTCGACACACTTAGACTCACACTGATATATAGAATTTGATGACAGGTAAGAACCATTTCGGCCAACCTAGCGAGCCCATTATTTTTCCTGTAAAGATTCGGACATTGGTCATATCTTGCGTTCAGGATAACTTTATGCCCATCCCATGCGTGTTTAAATTCCCTTACTATGTTAGCCTCGAATAGTGGGGACACGAGCACTAGGCAAGTATAGTATTCCCATGTAGCCCTGGGCAGTACGCACAAAGCGCCAGTGCATGCAGGGAGCGCCACACACCGGGAACCACACACAAGGCAGCATGGATGATAAATTGTTGCACCTGGGAATTGCTCCAGGGTGGAGCTGAGAAAAAGTTTCTTTAAGGGCACACAGCGGTCAGACATTGCAGTGTCTTTTGTTTATAATGTTTATTTTATATAAATAGCTAATCTGCCTACACATAAAAGGTTCCATGACTTTTAAGCACAGGAGATATACGGTTTCCAAGGCGGCAGAACAGGCGCTGGCATGTAAGGCTTCCCCGTAACTCACGCAGCTGGGATTTCTAGCAAATCTTTTTTCCTTGGTTCTTCCAGAGGTTATAATGCAGATAAAACCACAAGGCAGCATTTCCTAGCCAAAAAACAAAAATACCAAAAGAGATGCCTCCCAGAAAGAGCCCAAACATGAACATGAAGAGATGGTAAATGCTGGAATAGTATGAGCTTTGAAGTCACGCTTGATGACCACAATTCTCTAAAGCTACATCCGTCGCATACATTTAACGCCCCATGTACCCCCAAGTAACCATCGAATAAATATATATCCAGAGACTGGTAAATACGCCTCTAAATCTCAAATTTTGCCCAAAATACACAAAAATGCAGTAACATTTACAGACTCTGCAACTAGAGTAGCCACCATCGGTGAATCTTTTTCATCTAATTTTAAAAAGAACTTGTGCTGTCCCAGCATTTATCATAACTACATTTGTTTATTACAATTAACTGTAGTGTAATCATTTTGGAGATAATTCAGATTTAAAAGTTTGCCCAGGGGGAAGCAGCGATGCAGAGTAGAAGCTTATTGTCATCAACGTCCTGAAGTTCTCTATTCTCCCCACCTCACCCTTTTCTTACACATGCATATTTATGTTTAATTTACGCAGGTTTGGTTAAGTGGAAATTCCCTGCAGAACCTGTGGTCATCACCTGTACTGGGAGTGGATTCCTTAGCTTTATGCCTCTCAATTTATAGCATTAACATCGTATTAGGTTGGAACAGCGGTGACGCTTAGTGGTGGCCCCTCGTTATGTGATTTGATGATTTGACCAGCAAGGGCCATTCACGAACCTTTAATATATATGGTGGATGGTGGTATGTGAGTGGGTTCCGCCGTTGAGTAGGGGCATGAGCAAAAAGGTGTCAAGCTTTTTTGTGTTGAAGAGCAATATTAGGTACGCTTATGTTTGGGGGAGACAGACAATCATCAATGTAGACAGAGAAGGAAGAACGAAAATCCTCAGGACGCCCAAAGCCCATTCCCAGTTGCTGCAAGAAAAGAACTTTCAGGTGGACACAGGCAACTTAACAGCTTGGCCTCATGGAGGGGACTGCTGATCACAGATGTTACACAAGTATGGAAGTGCCTTTAGTACTTGCGTTACACTGTGCAGGACCCTTACCCTACGCTGAGCGCACCGGTGACACTGACAGCATACACACCCGGCTGCAACCTGCACCCCAAGAGCACCACTAATGCACTGAAGATAGTTAACTGCCCTTAGAAAATGAGTAGCATTCTTCTAAAATACTGTAGATCTAGTTGCTTCACTGACCCCTAAAAAATCCAAGCATTAGTGTCACTAAAGATAATGAGTAGGTGAGTTCTGATATGAAAGGGAACTTAAAAGGAAAAAAAAGGAGAGATGGAGGTATAAAGTTTCTGTCTGGATCCACCTAATTTTTATTATTGTGTTTTTTAATACTACAGGGTAACGTTTCCTTTGTTTCGTAATCCCTTCAGTTTTTAATCCATATGGTAAAATGTCTTGAAACTGAATGTACTTAAGATTTCTGTGAAAAGATAGATGCATGACGGAGGAAAGGATAAAGATTCATCTGAAATATCATCAGCTCTAGCTTGGCAGAGTTAACCCCTTGTCATTCAGCACACCTACGCCAGAAAAAGAAAACCCAAGCAGGGTGGACAATATAGCAGGCTTTATGTATTTTAAACGAAATTTTACTATTTTGTCAAGTCATCCAAATCTCCAAAAACGAGACTAGACGTCCATAAAATGTTTTAAAAAGCAAAAAAAGTTTTTCAGATAATAACAGGCTCTTTCACTTCCACTCTCTGAATGTCTCCCTACCTTCTCTGCCGACCACTTCCACTTCCGTGCTTCGCATCTTCTTCAGTCTTCGTCCGCATCTCAGCGGAGATAACGTCCCGGTGAACTTCTTCCAAAATGGTGGAGCTTCTGGTTATGTCCACTCTCCCAATAAAAGGATTAGGGGAGAGAACATCAGGAACAGCACATTTTGGTAGAAGTTCCCCGGGAGGTTATGCAGATGAGATGCAGATGAAGAAAGAAAATTAAGTAAAACAAGAAGATATGAGACACAGAAGCTGAAGTCATCGGCAGAGAAGGCAAGGAGACATGTTGAGTGGGATAGAAGTCTTATCTCCATAACCCTACTGTGACGGAAGCCTCCATCACTGGGGCCACTGGAGAAGCCTGACTGCCAGCCTCCTCCCTATTGACTATGGGCCCTGGGTTTGTAGAGACTTCTGTGGCCACCCCCAGCAGTATCATCTCATCACTGGCTGAGGGGATTATCTCCAGCAGACAGCCAGGATCTGCCACCAGGGAGTGACCACCATTGTTTTAGTCTAATGTATAAATCAGTCTCCCCCACCTATTGTATTGTTAATCCCGTTACTGCCCCTGTTGTCTCTGGGAGGCAGATTAAGGGGGTTGTTTGTGTCCCAATATCTTGTTTTATGTTAATGTGTGTTTTGCTGGATATATCCAGCGCTGTTTGTAAGAAATAAATCAGTCTTCGTTTGGTTTTACCCTACACTGAGTCTCGGCGAGTGACTGGGGAACCGGGGAAAGTGTGTTGTCCCAGGCTAAGGGAGCACAAGACAGCGGAGGTAGTCAGTCGGACTAGCCAGCTCCGTTACACCTACCTTAAAATTAAAATTTGTGGATGACAAGTCCAGTACAAAATTTTTGGCCAATTTTCTACATTTACACCTAAATTTGGATGAGGTAACTACTGGAAAATCGCCACCAAATACCACTTTTGAATGGGAAATGACCATTCATCAAACTGATTAGAACTTGCATCCCTGACAGCTAAAAACTTGTACAAAAGATGGAAACCCTTGCGCAATGCCTGAGTGGGGGGGGATTTTTTTGATTTTAGGTGATTTACATTTTAACGTGTTGCGGCTTTATTCTTTTTACATTCTCTACTTTTAGCGAATCCTCCGAAATACTAACCCGGTGCTTTGAAATAAGCTCCTAACCCTACAAGACCAATTAGGAATATGCAAGTTTAAAGTTTAAAGAAACTCTGTACTATTTTCCATAGCGGAAGGTTTATGGCCATGTAATGCGCACTATTAAATGTTGGTGGCAATGCCTCTAATTAAAACCACAATGATTTTTTTTGGACTGCCTGGATGACAAGACCTTTAAATGACATTTTAAACATGGAGAATAAAAGGTTAAGCAACAAGCTTCACAGCTTAGATATTTTTCTATTGCTTGGATGGAAATCAAAGCAAGTGCCAAGGATGCGGACAGACTAAGCTCTGAGCCTGACTATAAAATGATCACCCTGGAGAACTCCAAAGACTTCCGGGATGCGTCAACTTAACATTTGTTGCAAACAGGATGTCAGCTAGGATGCACAGACACCGTTTGTTGGCAGCAAGGCCTGACGTGTAATGTTAATGCAATCTAACAGCCTGATTCATCAGAAAAATCCTTATTTATCGATCCATTCTTAACGGAGTGAAGAGCAGCAATGGGAATGCTTTTCTGGGAGTCTGCGTTTATAAAAGGACACTTATTTGTACGAGAATCTCCATGCTTGAAGACATTACCCAGACTCAAAGGACTCCCTGGACGGAGGGTGGTCAGTATTTACATATATTTGGGGTGGTGCTGCACTTAAGGAGGCAAAAATGCTAACCAGGGCTCAGCTTATGGTGTTCATTCACTAGGGTCTGCGGTGGACAATTTAGTTTTATGGACCTCAAACTTTTCCACGTAAACTGGTGTACTCCGGACAATTTGCCTATCCCTGGTGCAGATACAATATGATTTATGTTAAAAGCCCAGGATCTGATGCGTTAGCCTCGCCAGTGAAGTTGGTGATGGCGCATGTGCCAACGTAGGGCCACAGAGGAAGACTCAGTCCCCAGTTGTGTTCTGTGGCAACACACCCAAAAAGGATTTGATTTCACTCCCTACCCTCCATGGCAAAACCAAAAAGGACGGATCTTTAAAGGGATGTGGAAGCCAAAAGGTCAATCCACATGCCCCACACCAAAGAGCTGAGTCTTAAGGTACCTGGTGATGTAAAAGTGTACTATACAGTGTACCACTACTACGCAAACACCCTCTGAATACACGCCTAACAAGGAACCCATCACCATGTCGGAAGTGTCTTTGTATTTGAGATACCATCAAAGGCAAAAAGCTCCACTACAATATTTAGTATAAAGTATGCTTTTTATCTGCAAATATAAAAATTCGTCAACTTAACGTAATTAAGACTTTGTACGATATGAAGCACAAGACGTTACACACGGTTATCAATCTGGGTAAAAAGTGAGGAAAATTATATATATATTGACTTACAAATGCCATTTAGAAAACTGGAATACTTAAATGTAATATTTTTCTTATATTACTTATGTATAACATGTTATCTACAATAATTTGGTAATGCCGAAGCCTTAAACCATAATATATATTACAATAATATACATATAACCATACGATACAACAACTTTTACTTGAAGGACGGACTGTTTCCATAAGCAGTTATGTCCTTTAACTAGAGATAAAGCAAAATGTTTAACACATTTGCTGTTTGCACAGGATTTAAAGCAATTAAATTATCTCTAATGAGTCAAAAAAGGAGATAAGGTGGTTTTATTGCATTAGATCTTTGTTCTCGTTGCGTATTATCAGATAAAGTGATACATTGTCCAAAATCTGGCAACATATCCCAAAAACCACCAGCAACTGCCCTTAATTTACCTTTAAATAATAGAATAGTTAAAGAATAATAAGTCATAAGGAGGTAAGTGACTTGTAAATGTTTTTTTTGTTTTTTTTTTTAGGTATGGATGCCTATTGAAGTACTTACTGTGTTCTTTAATATGTAATAAAGAGTAGTGAAGCTGTTTGGGGCATAACACGGTTCTAACCTGCTCTGTTATCTCTAACCGATTGTTTAGTTACAGATTATCACGATGGGCATGGGGAAAATGAGAAATTCAGGACGGGAAATTGATTAGATAATGCTGGCCCTGCCACAAGATCTGCTGATCTTGGTCTCCGCTATTGTTCGAAATGTTTCCAGAAACTGAATCTTCAGTGACGATACAATACACAATTCTGATGCCCCAGCCTGTCAACTTGACACACTGGTTACCCTGTTTGTATCAAATGTATCAGTACCTGTGTCCAAGAGCCCAAGAACCCCATGTATGACAAGCATACCGACTGAAGTGATTTGACATAGGTTCCGAAATGGAACGCATGAGATTCAAACCCTGTTGGGTCCTAGGATGAACCCAGCCTACCATCAGAAGTGACTCTTCATAGAGTCCAAGAATATTAGTCATATGACGTCGGCGCGTACCCGCCAGCTATGTACTCATGGCTGCACGTTGTGTTTTTACACTTGCATATCCATCTGGAGCAGCAGTATCCGTAAAAAAACCAGAACATCAGCTCACCAGGCATTTTCCAAGTGTGCCAGATCTGAATAACCAATTATTGAACTATTTTGACACATGTGCAGTGTAGGGTCAACAACATGCACACACATACAGTACATATATATATACACACACATTTATATACACATACAGCCCAAGCACATTCCCATAAAGATGACATAAGAATACAAGCACTAGGGGGGAGCAAACTATACTTGATTGAAAACACTTTAAAACCCTGTGCATATTTTATATAATAACCCGGTAATTGGAACCTATTATAAATTTAACCATATCAGTGCCAGAATTGGCCTAGTACCTAGACTTTATCAACGTACAAACAAATTATCCTTGGCTATAAGTTAAAGCAAGCTATTAATTTAATGTTATCCGCCTCCAAGGTATTTGCTGATCATCTGCATCTGAAGGTCAGCAAGAAAATTTTGGCTCTGAATGGACTAACTGGCTGAAAAAACACCTAAAGGTGCTGCTGTTCCAGTAGATCACTCAGCTTATTCGTTCACCTAAATGTTTAATCAGAAAAACAATGAACTTTATAATGCATTAAGAGTCAATGGCAATGACCTATCAGTGACTGTTTTTGCATCATATGGTGTAAGTGTTCAATGATGGTTAATGGATAATGATTTTTTTATGAGAAAGCTATGAATATTTCCAATGTCCCTGCAAACTACTAAAGCCATACGTTTAACAGACAAAATAAACATAACAAATAAAGCAGAATACACTGATTTAGTGCAGAATGATTTTGTGGATAACGGCATTTGCCTTTTAACTTATTTGGGAAGATAACTATTAAAGTATCAGCATTCCCTTATTAAGCAGAGTTATAAGCGACTATAAAGTCAGTTGTCAGCTTATTAGTGTATATTTATACCACTGTTCAAAAAAGGTATGGTCACTTAGCTGTTTTCATTGTAAACAGGGACATTTCTAACAGACTGGCGATCAATTAGACTTTTATACATAAAGGTGGATCATCAAACGTGCCATTGGAGCATAGGAGTGATGGGAGTGATAAAGGGCCGTTGGAACACAGGAGTGATGGGAGTGATAAAGG
>VKOC01005676.1:0-30780 GCA_009364415.1 Spea multiplicata | reverse complement strand
CTCACTTTCACAGGAAAGCTGAACCAATACAAAAGTGTTAATAAATAAAATAATTTAATAAGAGGTAGCTTTAAGTTATTGTTTATGGAATGCAGTGCTTTTAAATCTTTAATTTTGCTTGCATTGATATTTGACCCAAAATGGTCATCTAACCATGATCCTCAGGCACTGCCCTACTTTTGGGACTTGGAGTGTCGAATACCACAGCAATTAAGTCTCTCACAATGTAGTGAGACATCACTACAGTATAGAGGCCGCTAATGTATTACAACATGCCAAGTGGAAGCCAAACATTGGGGCCTTATTTTCTGAAATATGCAGCTTCACTCAAGGGTCACCTGACATCATGCAGGAGAGCTTTGAACCTGGAAGACCCATGACACCTATGGAAAGCTTCAGGTAATTTTCTCCCAACGCACCACTAACCTACCAACTACAGCACGATACAAAAAAATGAAAAGACCTTAATGGGAGGGGCATTTTCCTGGTAGCACATTTCAACTAAGCATTTAACATTATACATACTATAAATCTAGTTTCATACTGGAGGTACACCTTGCCATTCATAAACAGAAGAACACAGGTCAAATGCTCACACCTTTAATCATAGGACATTTTCCTATTTACAATCAAAATTAAGAATGACAAACAGCATGCTAGCAGCCATGCTAATAAGGATATTTCAAGTATGTAGCCAAAAAGTTACTACAAGGTCCCTCCTCCAATCCCCTTGACACATTTCATCTGTAATCCTCATGATTATAAACACTCCCAACTGGAACACTTGTTACCTTTTCTGTTGGTTGTTGTAAAATGGGGAGAGCGGACTCCAGTTTGTCCAGACCTTTGCAGATCAGCTCATTGGCAGTTGCAACTGGAAGGAAAGGCAAAGTAAATCACATACAGAAGTGTCCTTATGCCCTTGGAAGTTAGTTTGGATGTGAGCCCACATTGCACAAGGCCAAAAACAAGATCACTGGACAGATCATTGTTGCAATTACGAACTGATCGCTATGTACTGTAGCATTTAGTAGTCCCCCTTACTCTTTTAAAATTATTTGTAGTCCACATTTACATTTGTATTTGTCTAGACCAGAATGCAAATCACAAAACAACCTCAAAGACAGATCTGTTATGCCTAACAGTTCTACAGGTGCTTCTCTAAGCTAAGAACAGCTAACCAACAGATCCCTCATTATTAAATAGAAAAAGTAATACAGCCTGGCTTAAGCCAGCATACTCCCTTGACAGCTGCCCCATGGTATATATAGTTTTGTTAAGCAGCCCAGCAGGGAGTTTCACAAAGAAACACTCTGCAGAGCACAGGGAGGAGGTGCCATCATGACTCTGCCATCAACCACAAAAAAAGTTTTAACCCCGTTGATCATGGAATATAAATACACATAGGCAGACACTTACTCTGTGGCTCAAGTTTGGTCATCAGGGGTTGTGCTCCGCTAACTGCTACTCCAGTTAAGGTCTTTGCCCCTTTTTCGGCCACATCGCAAACACTGCGGATGTAAGGATGACTGTCCTTGGTGGAGCTGTACACAGCGCTGACCATACTGCAAGCCGAACTAACCAGAGGCATGTTGGACACTCGAGCCACTGCGTTCTGCAAGAGAGACGACATGAACAATGGAAATAAAATTAAAAAAAACCCGTAAGACCCCGAATGTCACGTTTTCAAACTAGGGGTCAGAGCACAGGCTGTTTACATTTCAGATCAGTTTTCCAGGGGGGTATTTACAGGTATTAAGGTTGGACTTCTATTACATACTCTGGAGGTGCAGATATATATATATATATATTACACACATACAATCCTTTTAACTAAATAGTTATATGTCCGCAACCTCCCCCTGCTGTGCACTGTGTGTCACCAAAAACATAGTAAGATCGCTAGGTGTAAAGTTTCCTCATCACATAGAGTATCTGTCATGGGCATGCAGATAAAAGTAGACATGTTACCATGGCCCAAAAATCATCTCTGGTCAGTGAATTGTGTAATAATACAGCAAGGGAGGGATCATGCATTGTGTATAAACTGAAGAACCTATTGGAGAGGGAAAAACATCTATAATGATATTTAATCTGAGGTTTGTATGCGATGTACTATAAATTAGTATTGTCTGAGGCATGGCGTTCCAAGTAAAACCCGTAGAATGTGTCATGGTATTCTGTTTACCTGTTGCTCCTGCACGGAGACAGCTCCATCCTCGGTGCTTGACATGGTGACAGCGGGTCTAACAGGACCTTGAACCTGAGGACACAAAGCAAAGTCCCACCACGTAGGTTGGTGACACCGTGTACCGGCCCCCAAAACCCAGCCCCAAATATGTACAAGCAGCCGTAACGCCCTTACGATCCGTGTGAGACAAGAAACGACCCGTCAACACGACAGGAACTTACCGGGCCACTCAACAGTCTATCCCTTCAACTGCACAAAGCGTTACTACCTGCCAGATTCTTACACCACGCCGCCGTGTTCAATATTTAAATTGTGGCGATGACGTCACGGCGGGGCGGTGACATTGTCAGCAGCCGGAAATCTAGCACCGCCCTCCGCGGCATTAGTGGCTGGTACTGTAAAACGCGGTGGGCTCTACTTCATGAAACTCGTGAAGTAACTTTCCTGAGCGGCTCTAGAAGCTTCTCGGTTTCGCAAAACATGTGTGTCGTTTCAGTACATATACCTCTAATATAATTGTGTTAAATATTGAATATTAACATAATCCACTCCCACCCCCTCTACATGCCTGAAGGCCTGAGGCTGGATGGAAGGAATTGGCATACTGAAGTCAGGGTGACCACATCAGCTATTTTTTTTAGGTCATGGACTTCATATGTTGCGGACTAGCATTTCGAGTTGTATATATATTCACAGAAAGTTATATGACATACGGTACAGTCTGCAGTACTTTATATGTGCCGGTCAGGGCTCGCCTTGCAGATTGCAGACCAGAAAAGTTCCTAGTTCCCCTGTGCTTTTTAATATATAAATTATATTCCTAGAGTTTCTTTCAATCTGAAAATATTAACCCTCACTATGAGAATGTTTTCAACCTTAAAAATCTGCCCCACCCACCTGCTCACTTCTACTAGACTTGGGTGCCAGGAGGAAGTATGTGCTCATTTTTGTGGGAAAAATTTTCTTCCTATTCAATGAAATTCGTTCATTTTTTGGTTTCGGTAATCCCAAGGTTTTTTGGATTACCAAAAACTAAAAGGAACCCGCGCTAACCTTGTAGCTCCATAATAATGTTTGATATGAGTTTTTCCCACATTGCCATTTCCTGGTGGAGGTATTTTATTTAACCTGGGTAGTCCGTCCTCACCTGTTGTCTCTGTTAGTCAACTTGTTATATTACATGCTACTTGTTATGTCCTGTCTACCCATTGTACAGCGCTACGGAATTTGATGGTGCTATATAAAACAATAAATAATAATAATACTAAATAGTCCTTCCATACCTGGGAAGTCTCGCCTGGAGACTCCAGGAGAAGCACCGGTTCTCCGGGTTGACACTTGAATCCTGATACGTCCTGCTACCTACCCATTTCCCCCTCAAATGGTGGTATGTCATATGATGCAAGTGGTACGGTTCATTTCATGTGAGGTTATTCACTATTTCTGATTTAGTAATTTTGTAGTCCCTTAGGGTGACCTATAAATTTATCAGAGCCAAGGTCCCAATGGAACAGTTTCCAGAGCTTGTCTGAACACATCTCTCTGCATGTGTTATTTACTACCAATCATCTCCAGTACTAGCTTTGCCGTGGGCAGGGGTCTAGAGAACCCCATGTGCGGAAATGACTCTCAGTGATTTCAGTGGGAGTACTTTCATGCCACTGATTGGCCACTTCAAGTAGCACTGGGTGAATTGAATCAGCTCCTCTGAAATACAATAGAAAGTCTGAATCATTGAACATTTATTTTGAATAAATAGGCACAGATTGACCAAATTGGAGAAAAAAAGCACACTTCCCAAATGTGGTCCTTTTAGCCCATAAACACCAGACAAACATGTTCATGGGTGGTATCACTGTAATCAAACGATGTTGCTGAACACATATTGGGGTGTTGTTTGGCAGTGACATATACCAGGAGCTGTAAATTCACATCTGAAGTACAATTTGTGTGATAAAAAATAAAACTTCTACCACAAATTTTGGCAAAGGCTGGTAGTAAAATTAGTGCATGGAAAGGGTAAAAATGCCACTATTTGAAATACCCTGGGGTGTCTAGTTTTCAAAAATGTACGGTATAATGGAGTAAATTGAATTAGCCGGCTTCAAA
The DNA here is from genome assembly GCA_009364415.1 of Spea multiplicata. NCBI lineage: Eukaryota > Metazoa > Chordata > Amphibia > Anura > Pelobatidae > Spea > Spea multiplicata. Next base: position 26,480 of record VKOC01005676.1, on the reverse strand, counting down.
GATGGCCCACTTAGGGCATTGTGGGCAGTTAGTAGAAACTAAAGTTTCAAGTTGAAAAATGTGCACTTTCCGAATGTGGCATTTTACCTTCCAAACAACCCGACAAACCCATGGATGGGGGTATCACTGTACTCGGGAGATGTTGCTCAACACATAATGGGTTGTTGTTTGACAGTTACATATACCTGGAGCCATATATTCATACCTGAAGTACCTGAACTACCGCAAACTTTGGCAAAGGCTGATGTAGAATCTCATGCATGCAAAGGGTTAAAATACTAGCATTTGAAATACCTTGGGGTATCTAGTTTTCAAAAATATACAGTTTAATGGGGTAAATTGAATTTGCCAGCTTCAAAGATGGCCCAATTAGGACATAGGGACAGTAGGACCAGATGTCAAAGTTCCAAGTTAAAAAATGTGCACTTCCTAAATGTAGTATTTTATCTCCCAAACAACCCGACAAACCCATGCATGTGGGGTATCACTGTACTCAGGAGATGTTGCTGAACACATATTGAACACACACATGTTGTGTGACAGCGACATATACCAGGAGCTGTAAATCCATCCCTGAGCAATTTTTGTGATAAAAAATACAAAATAAATTACTACCACAAAGTTTGACAAAGGGTGGTATTTGCATGGGGGTCTCTAGTTTTCAAAAATATATGGTTTGATGGGGTAAATTGCATTCGCCGGCTTTAAAGATACCTGAAATAGCACACATGGCAGAATGACCAGATTTGGGGAAAAAATGGTTTTGCAGAAAAAAAGCAAAAAAACATAAAAACATTGGGTATTTCTAAACTGAGGATAAATAGTAGAATCTATTTAGCAGATTTTTTCATTAGCTTTTTTGATGAGTAAAAGAGTTTTCAAATACAAGTGAGAAAAAATGTTTTTGTTTTTCATCTTTCATCATATTTTTTTCCTCAGTTAACCATGGATATTGCTGCTAGTGAGATTGCAAAAGTAAATAAGATATTCTGCAAAAGGTACAGGGATTGGACTGCTGACTGGGGTAATGACTCTGATGAATCCTCTTTCTGATTGTTTGGGGCATCTGGAAAATAGCTTATCCGGAGAAGATAAGGTGAGCTCTACCATCAGTCCTGTGTCATGCCAACAGTAAAGCATCCTGGGACCATTAATATGTGGGGTTACTTCTAAGCCAAGGGAGTGGGCTCACTCCCAATTTTGTCATGAATAAAGAATGGTACCAACACATCCTTCAAGAGCAACTTCTCCCAACCATCCAAGGTTTGGTGATGAACAATGCCTTTTCCAGCATGATGGAGCACCTTGCTATAAAGCAAACATGATAACCAAGTGGCCCGGAAGTTAATTGACAGCATGCCAGGTTGTATTGCAGAGGTCTTCAAAAAGAAGGGTCAACACTGCAAATAAGTACATAAGTACACAAAAAAAAAAGTCATCATACACAGGACGCCTGAAGCCACCATTTAATACAACTAATCCTTTTAACTAAAATATGCAGATTGAAATAGATTAAAGATTAAAGTAACTATTGTTCAATGTATTCCTACAGAAAGTAAAGTGACAGAAAACATGATCAAATACACACCAGGACAGGCTCTGCCACGCCGACACCCAAACACACACCAGTACAGTCTCTGCCACACCGACACACAAACACACGCACCAGGACAGTCTCTGCCACATCAACACCCAGACACACACCAGGACAGGCTCTGCCACACCGACACCCTAACACACACCAGGACAGTCTCTGCCACACCAACACACAAACACACGCACCAGGACAGTCTCTGCCACACCGACACACAAACACACGCACAATAGGACAGGCCCTGTCACACACCAGATGGGCTAAGCTACAACAATAATTAAAAAAAAAGTATTTTCCACACTGCTTTGTTGTTGACCCCCCTTTTAGTGTTTATTCACAAACATTCATTCACTCATTCATATATTAATTTCCTCATTTACAGATACTAATCATTTACAGATACTCATTCATTCTCTGTGCCACTCGCAGACTTCTGCAGGAGCCGCTGCATCCCTCTGCATTCTTCTCTTGTACCGCCCGGGAAAGCAGGAATGGAGCGGAATCATGTGATGTGATGTAAAGTCACGTGACTTTGTTGCTTTCCTACTTGTCCTGGGTGGGACAAGAAACGCTGCTCGCACAGCGAGCAAAGCACAGGTAAGTGACAGGGCCTCTGTGGAAGTGATCGCAGAGATATGCTGTTCCCTGTAAAGTGCCGCCTAGTCAACCAAGGCCAAGATATAGCCCTGTGTGCAGGTCAAAGTAGTCAGTGAGGCAAGACATTAGGATTCTAGAGGTCTGAATAAACAGTTGGCAAGCATGAATTCTAGATACCAGAGGTCAGGATAAACAGTAGTCAAATCATTTTTGAGAAGCCAGAGATCAGGATAAGTGGTTGCCAAGCCAATATTCAGGACAACAGAGGTCAGGATAAATGCAACAATATAGGAAACACCACAGAGCAGCTTTCCTCTCTGCAGGCACGGAATAACTGAGCACCGGCATTATGTTAAGGGCTGGCTTATATAGGGGTAAAAGACAGCCTCCTAAGAGTCATATCTCTCTGGCGTGCCTGCATTGGCTGAGTTCAAAACACAGGGAGCATATATGGCGCAAAACGAGACAGTTCGCGGCCTGTGGGAGTGATGACGATGATGGCTGCACGGAGAGCTTCAGCACACCAGAGGAGGCATGGTTGCACCCCTGCATGGAGGCAAGGTACAGACCTAACACAAATTTTGTCAAAATAGGCACAAAGAAGAGTAGAGGCTATTATAGACAAAAGGCCCATAGTTTTTGAATATGATGTCCAACAAGCTCATATAGGTGTGAGTTGTCCACTTACATTTGCTCATTTAGTGTACAATTCAATTAAACTTATATATCTCTAAGAGGAATACTTTAGCATTCCATCTCCTGACAGCAGCAGTAAGTACAATGCCGACATTTTGGATACAGTGCACTACTATGAAGACTTCACACTGGTTGCATTCAATTGAAACCTTTTGTAATATAGAAGAAGAGATGTTGACAGCTTAAAATAAACAGTTCATAGCCAAATGGCTATTTTTTGTAAGGGGATATTCATCTATATAGCAACAATATATAATTTAGAAGCAAGTAACAGATTGTTTTCAGTTTATTCTGGCTTTGCACTCACATGTTTCAAATTGTACACAACTTTAACATTTTTTCACAATCTTCCTCTGTCCAGTGTGATGGTTGTGCCCATCTTAATCTTGACTTTTTATTCACCAGTCTGAGATATGGCTTTTTCTTTGCAACACTGCCTAGAGGGCCAGCATCCCAGAGTCACCTCTTCACTACTGATGCCAAGTCCACTGTTTGGCGAGTCCTGCTGCTAAGCTGTCAGTTGAGGACATGTAAGACGTCTGTTTCTCAAACTAGACACTAATGTACTTCTTTCTCAGTTGTGCACCACTGCTTTTTCTATTCTGGTTATAGCCAGTTTGTGCTGTTCTGTAGAGGGAGTAGTACACTGGGTTATACAAGACCTTCTTCTTCTTCTTCTTGGCAGTTCCTCGCATGGAATAGCCATCATTTCTCAGAACAAGAATAGAATGCTGCGCTTCAGAGGAAAGTTCTTTGTTTCTAGCCAGTCTAAGCCTACAATCAAACCCACAAACGCTGATGCTTCAGATACTCAACTAGCTTTACGAAGGCCGGTTTTATTGGTTCTTTAATCACCAAAACAGTTTTCAGCTTTTTAGCATAAGTGCAAAAGGGTGTTCTAATGATCAAGTACCTCTTAAAACGTTAAACCTGGACTAGCGAACACAACGTGCCATTGAAACACAGGAGGGATGATTGCTGAAAAAAGCCTGTTTGCCTATGAAGATATTCCATAAAAATCAGCTATTTCCAGCTATGATAGTCATATACAACATTACTAATGTATATAGTGTATTTCTGATCCATTTGATGTCTTTTAATAGGAAAAGTTTGCGTTTATTTATACGCTCTAGCGTACTAATGTCCCTCATACTATGGAGTCTATTTATTAAAGTGAGAGTTAACAGGAAGGTTTGCAGAAGTATTGTGCTTCAGCTCCTTGACTTCGCTATGCATTATGGAGGGCCAACCCACTAAGATTCTACTGCAAGAAGAGCCATGCATAAGACATATTAAAAATCAATTTCCACACTTAATAATGCATTGTACAGGGCCAGCTCAGAACCACAACTCTCCCTACAAAAATGAGATCAAGCAATGAAAAACTTGAGAATTTAAAATGACGCTCCAGCCATCATTTGCTTTTTAATGCATAAGGAAGCTGTGTGGTAGATGCATCCCCTCACATGCATTTGTCCAAGGGCTGCAGCTCAGGTAATTGATTGCTTTTCTTTTTTATTATTTGTTTGTTTGTTTGTTTAGAATGCATATTAAAGTATTCACGGAGTATAAATGCATTATTTTTAGTGGAGCTGTCAGGTACAAAAAAACTGTCCCTTTTAACCCCATCTTCCAAGCGCGGCTACTCTGAGTAATACGAGGGAACGCGGGTCCTCCCCAACGCTAGGGGAGGGGGGCAACATGAGACACTTCACATCCGGGTTAAAGGTTTTCTGGAGCCGGCACTTTCCCCATCCTGTTTCCGGCATCAGGGACCAAAGGAGACCCGTTGGGGTGAGAAACGCTTAAAACCGAAAGAAGGACCGATCTAATAGAGATCGCGGGTGGGGGGAAATGAGGGAAGGGGAGCGGGATTGAGTTAGCGGTGACAGAAACGATGCGCGTAATCCGAGGTCGTGGAATCGCCTTTGCCCACTTGCCGTGTAACTTCAGCTAGTGATGTTACTAATTGCCCCTGTGTCCTGCAGCCCCTGGATGGTTAATGCAGAGAATAAAGAGGCTACGATTGGATACCGTCAGAGCGCAGGAGACCGAGGGCAGGTGATCTACGTATTCATATTACGTACATGGCATACACCTAATCACTCGTCTTCAGTTACTCATCGCTCATTGTGTAATATGCTCACTATTATTTAACGTTATTTTTTTTGTTCTGTGTGAATTAATCATTCGTCCCCCTTTTTGCTTAAGAAACGTGCATTTAATTACGTGTAAACGCATGGATTTCCTTTTTGATTTGCAAACAAGTTATAGTATAACTAAGCAATGGAGATAGCTTCCTGCTGGTCGTATCTGTTGACATCAAAGGTTCTAAGAAAGCATGAAGCAATTCGATTTTCTTCTAGGTGGTTTTCTTTATCCAGAATTAATTTGAAGAAAGCAGTTCAATCAAAGTAGCTTTTTGTATTTCACTGACCATCATTAGTGAGGAGCACCAGCAGACACCAGGGGCATGGTACCTCCTCGATCTTACATGGTTATGAGTAGGGTGGCCACAGTTGCAATTTTGGCAAGGCCTGACATGTTGCCGCACAGCACATGTATGTGGGAGATGAAAACTCCCAGAGGGTTATAGGTTATGCTGTCCACACGAAGGACATTTCTTTTACATGTGATGGTCAATGATGTGTGGAATGCATGTGTCCTTTATTCAGAATTGTGTGTGTGCGTATGTATATATATATATATATATTCTTTCCCTAAGGTTTGAACAAAAAACAGCTATCAGGGCCCCACTTAATGCCAGAGGCAGAAGCAGCAGATCAGGAATGAAGGATTGTCTTAAACTACAGTGTGCAAATATTATGCATAAGTTGTGTGCCATAAAAATCAAAAAAATGGGGGCAGGGAATCCTTACTATACAACACACATCTAAGCTGGTAAAACTTGCTACTGCAAAACATTGGTAGAATGGCAGGAGTAGACACTTTCCTGAGATCAGCACCTAACGTGGTTTTATCGAGGGTAGCAATCTCATAACAATACAGGTAGTTCAGTACGAGTGCCTTCCAGCATGAAGCTAGGGCAGGTTTGGAAATTCTGCTGGTACAGAGGTAGACTTTGAGACTGTAGGCAGAAAAGTCCCCCCCCCAAAAAAAACCTTCGTTACTTACACAAAGTAAATCTGTCTACAGTATCTAATGTTAAGCAAGAGGTAAGTTAGGGAATTAATATGTTTATAATACAGCATGAATACATTTAAAATCGTTTCAATACAATCCTCCCGCCCCCCCCCCATCAAAAAGCAGATGTTTTTCCGGTTTGTTCAATGGGAATATAAGATTTTGTGGGTTACACAAACCTCCAAAAATGTTCCTGCTTTAAAAACAATTTTTCCCCTAAGGAAACAAATGATTTTCCAAGTACTTCTGTCTTCGACCTACATCGCAGACTGTGCGTTTCAGTGCACAAATATTTTTGTGTGGCATCCTGAATATCTGACTGTAAGACAATTCAATGTAATCAAATAGTCAAGCTTAGCCAGGTGTTAATAAACTTTGCCTTAAACAAAACTGTATAAATACTAATCACGCTGTCACAATCACACACGTCGGTAAGACAAGTTTGTTTCATTGTTCCTTGGTTTTTTTGTTTCCATGAAATTGCTCCAATCTTTAAATTAGCATTTTCAGATTTTTTTAAAGACTTTAAATAAACAATTAAAATAAAAAATAGCCCTGCCTGCACATTCTGTGCCCTCAAGTGATGACGCTTCAGGTAAAAGCAACAAAACAGAAGAACACGGTAAACATTATTCCACCACATATTCCAAAAACCTCAAAACCACATAAGGAACTCTATTAACTACCATAGCCTTGAGCATTTATTACAATTATAAAATAAAACTATCTATTTGTAATTGTTTTGGAGATATTTAATCAATAACCTTATGATTGCTGATAAATGTGTCTCGGTATCAAAGCCAGCAATTTCCTATCCTGAAGTTTCTCCCTTCTCCTCATCTAGGCTTGCAAAGTCTACCTCTAATATCAGTAACTTAACAATTGGACAGATATAAGATAACAGGAGGAATAGGCATGAAGGTCTTGAGAAAAGAAGAATCATGCACATAAGATTGCAGAAATTACGTTTACCGAACCTGATGTTTATTGTATGATTGTCCTTCATTTTAACTTTACTTAATTAGCTTTACTCACAGCTCCAGTAGTTATGAGTCTTTTTAACTACAGTTTTAGGTGGAAAAAGTAACTGGCACAAGTTTGGGGAGGGTTCTTTCCTGTTACAGTATGACTGTGCCCCGGTCAAAACAAGGTCTATAAATACTGGTGGTGTTGAGGAAATTGACTCGCCTGCGCTGGGCCTGACCTCAACCCCATCAAACACCTTTGGGATAAACTGGAATGGGGGGAGATTCCAAGCCAGGCCTTCTTGTCCAACATCAGTGCCTGACCTCCAAAATCTTGTGGAAAACCTTCCCAGAAGAGTGGAAGCTGTCATAGCTGTAAAGGAGGACCAGTTTCAAGTTAATGTCTGTATTTAAAATACAATGCCATAACAGTCCCAGTTGATGTAATGGTTAGGTGTCCCAATACTTGTTCATATAGTGTATGTGTGTTTTTAATTGAGTTATGTCAGTTTCTGCTTGTTAACATAATGTTTTAGACCTAACACACAATTATGCTAGCATTAAAAGTACTGAGAGTTCCCTCAGTGACTGCGTTGTTGCCCTTACTTGCACAGTAAACGGCTGTGGTCCTTCAACGCACCTTTCTATGTACGAAAGGCATCAGGTAAATGCATAGCTCAACTCAAAAGAGAAACTTACCAGGGACATCAGACATACCGTATTAGCCCGGTTATAGGCTGCACCCTTATAGTTTGGTGCTATTTTAAAGAAAAAGAAATACACAGTGGTATAGTAAAACATATAGTTATCTAATGAACAGGAATACATGTATTTAAACATTTTGGTATCTGTTATGAAAGAAATTAGGACTTTTTAAGGTCCCCCCTTAAAATACGCGTAGACAACCTCTGCTGCTGCCGCCACTTCTGCCGGGGCATCTGTGATGGAGCGCTGGAAGTTCATGTCGCATCGGCGCTCCGTCATAAAAGCCCCGGCGGAAGTTCCGGTAGCAGCGGAGGATGCAAGTTCCCTTGCAGGGCTGCGGGGCATCTGGATCCTAATCCTGATACTTAACCGCAGCAGGGCATAATTGAAAAAGGAAAAAATAACCACCTGCCTAGCGTTTGGAACTGCATGTCTGGCAGATGTGAATTGTGCATTCCTGCGCTAAACCCCGATTATAGGCTGCACCCCCACTTTAAAGACTTAAAGTGGGGGCCTATAATCGGGCCAATACGGTTCTACTTTGACGTTCTGTTAAGAGCTTGTGCAACTAGCTTAACATGCTGTGGTGCAGCTTTCAAAGGCAGTGCTGGTTATTTATCCTTTTGGGTTTCAGAGAAATGACCTTTTTATATATCCTGACACAGCACTTAAAGAGAAGCGTCATGCTTTGTAAACTTAGTGTCAGCATAAGGCTAGATAGAATTTAATATCCAGTAATTATTACCGTAAATAATATTGCACTTGCATGAATACATTTTAGCATGTACACTTAGGAGAACTCACGTTTCTTCATAAAGATATATTTAAAGGATTTTTCATGGATTGGCAGAACTGCAATTGCTTCACATGAACTTTCTTGATCATTGCTAACTATCAATCAGGCAGCACTGCTGCCAACATTGGGAGCATATATTTGCATATTCATAATTCATTGTAATAAAGTACTTTCATTGATCCCATTAGTGCTGCATGAGCACCATTGGCGCTCTAGATTCCCAAAAAGGATTACATGTTGGATCATAAAAGTGGAGCGTGCTATGCCGAGTGTTTCTCATAAATAAATAAATAAACTGTTTGGAATGAAGAGGTGGCTGTTTGTTTTCATTGACATAGGACAGCTTTCAATAAAAAAAATATGGAGTTAAATTTGCTTCCAGTTTACTAAAATATTTTTTGCAAGTGTAAAAAAAACTTACTGTAGATTGATAAAAAGGAAATAATGAAATGTGGCAGCAATCCTAATCTCCGTGTTGAATTGGAAATATTCCCCACCTCCTGTTTTGTGCTTGTTTTTGTTTGTTGTTTTATAACAAACTATCATCATCTTTATTCATACAAAATGTGAGGGGTTTTTTTTGTAATTGACTCAGAATATGGAAGTATCGTGTTATGACCCTGGTATCTCATTATTATAGTTTGTGTGGCAAAGAAGGAGAGGCACTGATGTCAGTTGACTTGCTAGAACATCATTCAGAAGGAGAGATGGAGGGAGATTCTTCCCATTTCCGGGTAGAGAGGCATTCTTGGGAAGGCTTGCGGGAAATAGTACATGGAAGTCGGAAGTTTTCTGGAATCATGGTGAACAAAGCCCCTCATGACTATCTTTTTCAATCACGAAGAGATGAGAATGGGACACACTCACACCGCCTATACTTTTTGGGTGAGCTCATAATTATACAATAGACCGCAAGGTTGAGGGAACAATTCAATATACTTTGGTAAAAATGCACTCAAACTACACATTTTTTATAGGAATGCCATATGGGAGCCGGGAAAACTCTCTTCTGTATTCTGAAATCCCACGAAAGATACGCAAAGAGACAACCCTTCTCTTGTCTTGGAAGCAACTGCTGGAGCACTTCCAGGTAAGCTGTTTGGAAGTGTGATGTCTTCCTAGAAGTGAGTTGTATACTAGAGCTGGGCTATGTAAAATTTCTCGATTGAGTTTCTATAAATAGCCTTCAACAATTTTCTTCATAGGCAACCCCTCACCATGGAGTTTACTCTCGTGAGGAAGAGCTCCTTCGGGAACGCAAGCGACTTGGGGGTTTTGGCATCACTTCTTACGATTTTCACAGCGAGTCTGGACTGTTCCTGTTTCCAGCTAACAACAGTCTTTACTATTGTAAAGATGGAGGTAGCACAGGATTTATGGTGAGAGGGAATATAAACTAGCGGTAATGTGCATACGCGTAGTAGGGGGATACAGTGTATTTTTTTTATTATTATTTGAGTGGATTTAGTTATTGGTTTTCCATCTTTATTTTGCCTAGATTTCCCCATCTCCGCCAGTGGAGATCCGGACACAATGCAATGGACCACGAATGGATCCGAAGATCTGCCCTGCAGATCCTGACTTTATCTCGTTTATTAATAACAATGACTTGTGGGTAGCAAATATACAAAACAGGGAAGAGAGAAGGTTAACATTCTGCAACAAGGGTGAGACTTATTTGCCTACTTGGTTCTTGAAAATTAAGTATAGGCTCGTTTTATGTTTTCTTTTAACATCCTCTCTGATACATGTGGTCATCCAGGTCTGAACAGTATAACAGAGGATCCCAAATATGCTGGAGTAGCTACCTTTGTGATCCAGGAAGAGTTTGACCGATTTACAGGATACTGGTGGAGCCCAACGGCTGTGGAGGGTTAGTTTGGTATATCTACAAGATATCTGTACTTGTTTGTGTATCTTGGTAGGTAAACATGAGTAACTCTTTCTCTCGGCAGGTCCTGGTGGGACTCGTTTACTTCACATCTTGTATGAGGAGGTGGATGAGTCGGAGGTGGAAATTGTACATGTTCCATCACCAGCCCTGGAGGAAAGGAAAACGGATGCATACAGATACCCTCGTACAGGTACAATTAATGAATTTGAGATCATGGAACAGTCTTCTGTGTGTTGTATGTGGAAATGCTAGATGATCGTAATACGTTTCTCAGCCTGGATGTAAGAAGGAAAAAAAAAAAAGACAGTTCCAGTAACTTATGTGATTTCCCACTTACGCTTTTGCTCTTATGTAGTGGGACCATAGGTTTACCCCCCAAATTTCACAATGTAAATGTCTGTCTCCCCCACCCCTTTTTGTCTTGTTTCTCGTTTTCCAGCTCCTGGCTTTTTGTTTGGAGGGATTCCCCTCCAATAATTATAACTAATTTTTATTTTTTTTGCTGATAATTGCATCTCTCCTCCATAACGTTCCTTAACCTTTTCACTCTTTTGACAGGAAGCAAGAACCCCAAAGTATCGCTTAAACTAGCAGAAATAACAACCAATGATAAGGGCGAGGTGAGTTTTAATGCAGAATGTTGTAAGGCGATAAATACAATCAGCTAGATGAATTTCTAAATATGGAGTTGCATTATTTAGCGAACTAAGATGGTGGGGTACTATAAAAGTCTAGCTCATCTTTCTGTTATTCCCAGATTATTAATACCCAGGATAAGGAGCTGGTACTTCCATTCAGTTCCCTGTTTCCATCTGCAGAATACATTGTGAGAGCCGGCTGGACAAAGAATGGCAAATAGTACGTATTTAAAACGACGTTGAATTATCTCAAATGTATCCTCTGGTTGAAACTGTTGGTTAATTATTTTGTTTGCAAGCTGTTGTTAGAACATCTCCTTTATCATGTACCTTCTGTATCTAGTGTGACAACCAGCTCCTCTGTCAGTCCTGTTACCACTTTCTTGTATTGTGCTTTGTTCCTAAATGCCACCATGCTGTTAGAACATCTTTATTGCACATTTTTATTTTTTCAATTTTATCTTTTCCTTTCTGTATAAACACAAGTTTTTCTTGGTCTATCAGGTGCCAACATTACCTATGTTTAATTTGTTCCCCCATAAGCAGCTGATATGGACACCTTAATACCCCCCCCATACACAATTTTTGTTCCAGCAACTTCACTGGGTATAGGAAAACTGTCTTTTCTGCCTTTGGATATTCACAGTGAGTTCCCTGACACTTAACATTGCATCTTGGTGTAATCCTACATCAGAATAGAAATAATATATAAGTAAATGATCATATACCCTATCATAGAAGACTGAAGTGGCATGTATATATTATATAGAAAACACATGGAAGGGCTGGTGGTGGTATTCCTTATTTAAATATGTATTGGCCTTCTATATGTATTTCTGTGTGTGTAATATATATATATATATATATATAATTTACAATATATATATATATATATATATATATATATACCTGCACAGATCTTTCTACAAACAAAGAATTCTAATACACTTTGATAGGCTGATCAGGTCATTCTAATATTCTGCAACCATTTTATATTCTGTACAGGCTCAATATAACAAAGCTTTTCACCTAAGATTAGTGCAACCAGTAATGGCTGCCTTTCTTCCTTACTCATTTGTGTGAACGGCATGCTACCAGTAGTGGTTCCATTCCTCTGCTACATCACCTGTTGTTCCCTGGAAGTCATGTGGCAATGGCATGGTTGAGTTTTACATTCTGTGTTGCAGCATGCAATGTCTTGCGTTATACTTGGTTGCCACAGACAGAAGTGCATACCTGTGTACTTTTGTTTTCTACTTTCTATTGTGACTTTTGCCCACAGTACCTGGTGCTGCTAACACATGGTAGGCCCCTTACCCCAGTTTTGGGTGGGGGTCATTATGTGTGTATAGATCTTCTGCTCTAATAGGTTGCTTATTAGTATTTACACGTAATACTTTTGTCACAACATATTTGTCGAGGGAAAGGGTAAGGTTTACTTACCAAGCTACAGCTGAATACAGCTTTTGTCCGCTATTAGTGACCTAGCAGGTAAAATTATATCTCGGAGCATATCAGAAGTGTCTTTTGGACCATTCATTATCAAAAAAAAAACAGGGCGGCTTTGTCGATTAGATATTGGATTGCAAAGGCTTAAGGATTTAGTCAGCCTGAGGATATTTGAGAACCATACATTCAATTAATATTTTTAAATTAAGGGCATAATCACAAGCAATTACATTTTCTTCTTTTCTGTGGACCTCAACAATTGATTTTCAAAGATCCAAATGGACATCTGAGCTGCAGCCGTATTCATTGTGAACAAGGAGGGACTGGAAGTTAAACATTGTGAAACTCCTTTAACAAAAGACATGTTCATGGCATCCCGACCTATTCAATATATTTACACGTTTTGATGTAATATCAAAATCATCATCATAGTATTATCCAGTTACATACCTGAACATGGGATTTGTCGGTGGATCTTGTATATCTTCTTCTCTTCTATATCTCGTAGAATGCATAAAATCTATTTTCCTTTCTCCTTGGAAACCTGGAGGTCTGATTTTTTTTTTTAAAAAGACATTTCTATCCTGCTAGGAAAAAAGTCTTCCACATATCTATTATACAATCTTGGTTGGGAAGCTTCTTGTGGGGGACTTAAAATGTGAAGCCATCCGCAGGGAAGATCCTGGAAGAACTTTGAAAGTCCATATCACCACTCCCAAATCGCTCCTGGAACAGTGTGAAAATGACGGGTATTTGTAATGGTTCAGCAGTGTCCCCACAATGCTTACCTTACAAAATCTAGTGGCATGGTTTTATGACATGTGTACTTGTCATTTGGCATCAATGGGTTAAAAGTGTGGTAAAGCATATGCCTCAATGTATGAGCTTTGTCTTGGAAGGAACTCTCTTCTTCAAGAAAATGCTGTGTTGAGGTGTGTCATCTTTTCACTTTAACACATCTATTCCACAATTGAGTCCTAATCCTTCCAGAGATCAAGATCACCATTTAGATGGGGCTGCAACCTCTGCTGAGTTATTGCTTCATTTTTCTCCAAAAGATGTCTTCCCAAGAAACTTCTCTCTATTTTGGCTTCTTGTGCCACCACACAATCAACTGTTGGGCTTTCGATAGAACCTGTAGGTTCAGGCTGGTCTTCAGGCACGTTCCGCTAGTGTAGGTTAGTGAAAGCTTCTGCTTCGTTGGCTTAAAGTTGGATGTGAGGGCTCCGGTGCAAGTTACATACAGGCTGAAGCCTAAAAATAAACATTTCTATGCTGGCAGTGTTCCAGATTTGGTTCTAAGTATTTATCCATGGTAATACTGCCACAGGATAGTCTAGGAAAAGTCTTAATTGGATCGAACTTGTCATAATTCTACTTTCCTGCTTGTTCAGAATGCAGCATTACATTTGGCCCACCATTCTCTTTTCTTCCTTAGGCTTGGCTTTTCACTTAGACTTGGGGAGTTTGGAGGAGGAGTCTATTTAAAGTCTTCGAGTGTCTGTCAGCTGATCAGTTAGGAGCCAACATTCAATATGTAATGCTGCCATTCTGGATAGCCAGGAAATGAGAATCATTACAGGTAAGACCATATTTACAGTTCTGTATCCTTAGGTTTAGTACATTGCTTTATATTAATCACTGTAACTTATACTGCAGTGCTTGGGCCATGCTGCTAGATCGATCCCAGCGTCTCATGCAGCATGTCTTGCTTCCTCCTGAACTGTTCATCCCCGTGTCGGAAGATGAAAAACAGAGGGATCAGTTTGTCCAGGAGATGCCCCCACATATCCAGCCACATGTCATCTATGAAGAGAGGAGCAACATCTGGGTTAATGTAAGGATGTTTTGTTTTTCTCTAGGCAAATTTGTATCTGTAGCGTTTCATTTGGGTTGAATGAATTATTAGGTTTAAATTAAGAGCATTGTGGCCCCTCTAACATTTTTTACCTCAACAAAAACAGTGATAACATAAAAAGCTGGTATTAGAATGATACATTTCTTACCCAAACAGTTATGAATATGTGTGGACCTATTCTTCTAAGAGACAGTATACACTATATGATCCAAAGTATGAGGACACCTGGCAATCATAACTACATGAGCTTGTTGGAAATCCCATTCCAAAGCCATGCTGCTATGACAGCCTCCGCAAGATTTTGTATTAGGGAATGTGTGCCCATTGAGCCAAATCGGCCCAACCTTGATTCATCCATCACACTTTGTTTCATCACTCCAGAGAACAGTGGTAGTGTGCTTTACACCACCACAGCTAATTCTTGGCATTGCACGTAATGATCTTCAACTTGTGTGCAGCTGGTCTGCCATGAAAACCCATTCATAAAACTTTCAATGTACAGTGATTGTGCTAATATTGCTTCAAGAGTAAGTTTGAAACTCTTTACAGAGTGATGCTATGATTTTTACGTGCTTCAACACTCAGCATGGTCTACCTCTTTGTGGCTAAGCTGTTAGTCCTAGATGCTTGCACTTCACAATTTACAGTGAGCCAGGGTAGAAATTTCAAGAACTGACTTGTGACATCCTATGACCGTGCCAGTTTAAAGTCCCTGAGCTCTTCAGTACAACCCGCTTCACTGCCCATGCTTGTCTATTGAGATGACATGCCCCTGTGCTGGATTTTATACACCTGTTTGCAATGAGAGTGATTGAAACACCTAAACTCAATGACTAGGAGGGGTGTACTTTTGGTCATATAGTGTACATTGTATATACATCTTATATATGCCGTGGTCCGTGTGTCTGCTGTTTCACAACTATGTATTGGCTCCATGAGAAGCAGTGTTTATAAAGTCATCTTTCATTTCTTTCATTTGTTAGGTGCATGATATCTTTCATCCACTGCCACAGAAGAAGGACAATGAGATTAGTTTTATAAAAGGCAGTGAAAGTCAAACAGGATTCTGTCATCTTTACCTGGTAACCTCAGTGTTTCAGACAGATGAGAGAGACTGGTCTCATCTATCCCTACCAAGCTCAGGTGTGACCCATGTATTCCGTTGATGCTGTTTCATATTACTTTCTTTATTACTCACTGTTGATCACAGACACGCTTTCTCCTTACCAGTCTCTTCTCCCTCATAATCATTTTCTGTTCCATTCTTCATTTCCACAGATACATTTAAGTGCCACATAATTGAAGAAGTGGCTCTGACAAGTGGGGAATGGGAGGTCCTAGGACGTCATGGAGCTAAGGTGCCCTTTAATGTCCTTGGTGATAGTTTAAATTGATGTGTATATATTAACTGTCAGTTATATGATATTCCTATATCATCTAATTTTGTTTCCTACTTCCCTCTTCAAGATTTGGGTGAATGAAGAAACACAGCTTGTATATTTCCACGGGACACGGGACACTCCCTTGGAGCATCACCTGTATGTCACAAGTTACAAAAACCCCGGTGAGGTGGTGAGGCTGACTGAACTGGGCTACACACACAGCTGCACCTTAAGCCAGGTGAGCTGGGCTACTTGCCTATAATGACAGTGTGCCCTGCAGGCAGCAGTTATTTCAGGGCAGAATATGTTAATAGATAACTGGTATCTGTCTGGGCACTGCGTGTGAAACAAACTGGTTTCTTGAGTGGATTTGGTCTTGAATGTATGTTTTTGTAAAACAAATATAGACCCATCTAAATAAGAAGTGCATCTTAAAAAGCCAAAACTGTGAGATGGCTGTAAAGCAAGTATTCTTTGCGAGGGACGTTATCTGACAATATCACAGGGACATTCCTTACATATTTGTATGTGAGATACTAACCTTCTGGACCGTCCTTTATGTTGTGCAAAAGGGATAGCTTCCCTAGGCCCAGCCTCATCTGTCCCCACTGTACTCCCAATAGCCACTGTAATCTGGAGGTGGAGGTCTTCCCAGCACAAAGGCAAAGGTGGAAATGTTAAAGGAAAGGACTCCAAAGGTGGTTACTTATAGGCATGTGACCCAATGTAAAAAGATTCCAAAATATGTACCATTGTTGCGCATGAAAATTGAGAAATACTAATATTAAATGCATTACGTGTGCATTTGTTTTCATTTGGGTCAGTATGATCATGCACAGCTTGGAAAAGGTGAACTGAGCTTGTAGTGCATTAGCATGAGGGTCATAAAGTTATAAGACCATGGCTCTGCAGCTAGCTTGGTAATATAAGGACGTATGTTGAACTAAACTGAGTGTTGTAAAGTATTCAGGACACAAACAAATGCCCATATACAGCTTGATGGAGAGATATCTTGAGGCTTGGGAGGGTTTGTGGTTTTAATTCTCTATCCTCATCCATTATGATGGGCCAGATTTAGTTTCAAGGTTATCACTGGGAAGACACTGAGCTGGCCCTTCATATTGCATAGACCAATAAGAAAGTTGATTTTCAAGTACATGGCCATCTAAGCATTTCTTCCCTGAGATACTCTCTAAGGTTTGGCCTTCATAAAATGTAGTATGGATAGGAACCTGAAATGTTCAAGGCCCCTGCAACTCCTAGTATAGTAAATAAAGGATGTGCTCTGGTGGATACAGGAAGCTAAGATGACTGCTTCCTTGATAGACACACAAGGTGGGATTTAAACAAATAGTTCTTAATCTGTAAACGCTGACACTGCTTTTTCCAGGCGACTAATTTTTCACTTGCAGCCAACAGTTCACCCGCTGCTCTTGCATACAAGGAGATTTTGCATTCAAAAATAAGAATTAGTCTTGGCAAGTGGGTCGCCCAGACCCCATGCCACATTCCCTAGTGTGATAGGATGTAGTGTTACTTTAGGTAACAAAATAAAGCCTAGGTAGGAGAACCAGGTGCATTATGAGGCTGCATGAGGAGGGACCGCGAAAATGTATCCTCCTTGTAACTGACTGAAGTGTAGCCTTTCAAACTTTGCCTAAACCCACAGACTTGCCCTTCCATTTATATTTAATGTTGTAATGTATACAATGTTATCCATTATTTGAAAGTAGATCCTATCTTTATTGGCGCCTTTGTTCGGCGCAAGACAGTTGGGAAGTTTTGCCTCATAGTAGGCATACAGAATTGGTAATGCTTAATAAAAAATAATCATAAACAGTCTGACTCATGTAACACACATATGAAGAGGTCCTTTATGACTTTTGTTTTATTTTATAGAAATTTGATATGTTTGTAAGCCAGTACAGCAGTGTGTCATCCCCACCATGCGTGCACCTTTTCCGTCTTGAAGGGGACCCTATTCATCAGCAACCGCAGTTCTGGGCAAGCTTGATGGAAGCCTCAAGTAAGTTACAGGAGTACCTGTTTAGGATAGTTTTGTATTCTTGTCTTGTGTGCAAAATGCTTATCTTTGGGAAATATGTTTAAATAATGTTTGTATACTGTGTTTCTCTAAGGTGCAGATTTTTAAGATCTTGCAGGGAGTTTGTCTTATACATCTCTTCCGGCTTAAGTGCCTACAAGTGTGATTATAGACAAGCATATTTATTTGCCCCCACATTGGTATGTAATTTTGCTCCTAGCTTAGGACTGTTGTAGTTCTGAATTGTAGGCACCACCTATAAAACGGGACACAAATCAGAAATGGAGTATTATAGAATTGGGTGGTTTTTCCAGTTAAAATACCTTCTGGGTTTAGATCTGATAATTATGTAAGCATTCACAAAGTGCACATTCTTAACTTGCTAAACAACATACTCTTGAGTCATTTGTATATTTGAAATGTGTGGTGGAATTTGCCTTGCTATCCATGGCAGCAATGATACAGAGAGACTTCTGACTCGGGTAAGGCAGGAACAAGCCCACCCAATTACCCCTTCCCTACCGGGTGAGGATAAGAAGTCTACCCCTGTTTTGTTGTGTTCAGTAGTCCCCAAGTGTGGTCTTTTAGGTACCATCTGATCCTTGGTGGGACTCTCAGACAGGGGTGAAGCAGGAGTCGAGCGGGGCTGCACTCTGCAGCAGCTGCTACTATAGGCCACACTCATCTTTCTGGAAGTGCATCTTCTGAGCTGCAGGATTACGAGGTTTATGAGAAGACCTGGCAGAATGTTCAGTGATTCAGATTACCAGTTTTAAAAGCAGATTTTAGGAGTAAGCTGTTTCATTATGTTTGTGTTTTCTTGGATGCTGTTTTATATTATGGATTCTCTGGCCCTACCTTTTCTATTGCTGCAGATTTTAGATTTTGCAAAAGGATCTTCTTAAATCCTATTTTACGCAAACCCCCCCCCACACACACACACACTTTATCAGGATGTCCGCTAACCAGAACCCCCCAGGAAAGTCTGTTGGAGGACATTCTTAAGAAGCATTCTGCCTGTTAAATATGTAAGTCAGAAATTCAAGCCACCTTCCTCCATTCTTCAAGTCTGTTCCAGTATTCTGCTATGGAAGCTTGGTGGTGAGCCCTGTTTCGAAAGCATGAAGTCTATAACCTAAGAACCTCCTTCAGCATCAGACTGTGAACTCTTGTCTTATGTGGATTTTTCATCTGAGGAAGATTACAAGGTCATGGAAGACCCAGTGGAGGAAATAGAAAAACTAACCTTCATTCAGTCCATGAGATTCTAGCCAGTGTTAGTTTTTTTTTGTTTTTTTCCCCGTTTGAGGAAGAGAACACGACCAAGTAGCAGTTGGGCTGTAGCAAAGGCAACAGCAAACTTTTCTGTGTTAATAGGACACACCTTTTTTAAGTGCTAACAAACGGTCTAGGTTGGGGGTTGTGTGTTGTCTCGTTTTGCGTCCACTCTTCCATCCTCCAAGTACAGACATGAAGTCTTGACTTAAATGATTCAAGAATAGATGCTTACAAAAAGTGTTCGTTCCCCTATCCCAGAAGGAACAGGGAAGAGGCTTTGTTGTCTCAAAAGATTCCTAGGCAAAAGAAACCTAGGCTAATAATAGACCTTTGCTTTTTAAATGCCACATAAACTGATGAATACAATACGATATACTCTAAGGTTTTCACTAGTGTATGTGGGTACTCTAGACCTGTCAAATGCATATTTGCAGGTGAATGTGCAGATTGGCAGATCAGAGCTCTGTCATTCTGAATTTCCTCCTCTCTATGGTCTAGAGGGTTCTATGGTCGGAACATGGCCATGGTGGTGGCTCTTCTGTGGCTATTTTTGCCAGAGGAACTGGACATGTGGGGATACGTGCCATCGTGTACTCTATCAAGAATCAACAGATTTTAAACACCTGGCTGCCAGAAAGCTGTAAATGGGCCATGATTAGATCTTCCAACAGGACAATGATCCAAAACATACATCAGTCAACACAGAAATGGTTTACTGACCATAAAATGAAGGTCCTACCATGGCCATCCCAGTCCTCTGACTTTAATCCCATAGAAAACCTGTGGGGTGAACTGAAGAAGAGCCCACCAGCGTCAACCTGTTTGAAGGATCTGAAGAGATTCTGTGTAGAGGAATGGTCACAGATCCCTTGCCATGTATTCGCCAACCTCATCAGGCATTATAGAAGAAGACTCAGAGGTGTTATCTTGGTAAAGGAAGGTAGCACAAAGAATTGAATAAATGGGTGCCAATAATTGTGCCACACACATTGCTTTTTTGGATAAACACTTGTGTTTGCAATTGTTTGATATACATGAGAGCAGAGTGTCAGCACATTTTTTCACAGCATTCTTCGTTCAAATTTACCAAGTGTGCCAGTATTAGTGAAGGGCACTGTATGATTCCCTAACCGAACGACTTGATGCCTTTTCATTCAGTATGCTGCACAATCAGATTTCCTTATTAGTCTAACTTGGAACATCTAATTTGGCTGATCAGCAGAGAAGTCCTTTGTCAGAGGCAGAGTTTCTGGGGACTCTGGGGGGTTTTGTAGCGGTTAAGGATGCTGTATTTTTTTTTCTTTCTTTTAAAGAAGAAGAGTCTGTCTCGGCAGCAGATAATTCATTCTCCATGGAAATTGATTGAGAAGTAGGCAGTGCCTTGAGCCCTGGCCCAGACTACACCTGTTCTGTACTTTCTCAGGGCATTTCTCATGGAAACATCTTAGACACACATGTTGTGCTCCCAGAAGTCATGTTGGATGTTGGATAAGTGGCACGATCTTGTCAGCAGGCCTCTCGTCTAGCCAGCTGGACCATTACTATGGCTGCCAGTCTGACAGGATTTACTGTCTTCAACCAAAGCCAAATTCAGGAAGAAGGTTCTTCAAGCAGCCCTGTGTTGACCCCATTGCCATTTCTTTGTTATATATACCTGTATCATTGCTGCCTGGTATGGCAAGGAACCGTGAGAATTCTTTCTTTTTCCTTGCTCGTCACCTTGTCACATTTATTCCTACCCAATAAGTATATTTTTTTAATTTAAATTAGACAGGTAAGTTTATAAATGTTCCCGCTCTATCTTGGGAGGAAGAGGTCTCTCTGTACCATTGCTCCTAAAAGAGATTAGCAAGGGAAAGGAGTTCTATGGAAGTCGAATTCAGGCTTCCCGTGACACACATTTCTGCATATAGGCTGAGAATTTCTCTGCCGTTTTGAATTGTGTAAACTTATTAGCATAACCTAGTAAATCTAAGCATTTGGTCTGTTGCTCCAGAAATCAGACCTGATTCCCCAGCATTAAAGCAGTGCTTGATCTCCAGGTGGAGAGAAGTGATGTCTTGCACTGCCTTCTCCACGTTCTGCCCACTTTGTCCCACTTCATCCCCTGTATATTGCGATCTAGCACCACCCACACATCTGGTCACTCCATCAGAATTCGGTCTACATCCTCTGGTAACAGAAGAATCAGCGCTGGAAGGTTTGCGTTTAAAAGATTCAGTTAATCATATAGTTCCTTTTCGTGATGTGCTGGTCTGCAGCGTGTGTTATGTCAGGAGTAGCAAATCTAACCTTGTCGTAAGACAGGCTAGGTACGTAAATTTGTGCATAATGAATTAATTTCCTAAAGACAATGCATGTAAAACAGAATGAGCCCCATTTTTTAGTTCTATTGACAAATGTAATACTCCTTTGTTTTATAGTTGTATACTACAGTTCAAAAATTAGGGGTTATTTAGAAATGTTCTCGTGTTTGAAAGAAAAGTCAATTTTGTGTATAAAAAAAAAAGGATAGTGCTGGAATATATTGTGACAAAATTATTAGTTGAAATCAGCGTGGTTTTGTCAAAATAGATGTTTTACAGTCTCATAGGATATTTAAGCTTAATCTGGGTTACCATACATAGGGATGTCTTGGGGAGTTTTGTTTTTTTTTAAATTTAATTTAAATGAATCTTTTTAAACCTCATTGACTATGTGATTATATAGTCCCCTGATTCTAATGAAAACATGCATTAATAATTTTATTACATGTTATGATATAAAACATATTTCTGAATATGATTTGGATGTCCAAGAATTCTAGAAATGTTTTCAACTGTCGTGAGCATCTAATTATTTTAGTACATACGATATTTGTCAGTTTGTATACCGCAAGTATAATACATATCATTAGTTTTTAACTATTGTGTGTGTTTAACATTAGGCTTTATGTAGAGATTTTCTGAAACGTAAAGTTTAAAATGTGCTGCCACAAAAAAGGTACATCTCTCATTTGTTTTTTTTTATTATTTTAATTCTTTCAACAGGCAGTCCTCCATATTATGTTCCACCAGAGATCTTCCACTTTGAGACAAGCAGTAAAGTAAAGCTCTATGGAATGGTTTATAAGCCTCACAATCTAAGCCTAGGGAAAAAGCATCCAACTGTGGTTTTTGTCTATGGTGGACCACAGGTAAGATAAGGGGAGGTGTTTTTCATATAGTTTAAAAAAAGCAAAACAGGTCTTTCCAAGAAGACCATAAACAAGATAACATGTTGTTTTTTTTAAAAAAAAACTGATTCATCTGCACTCTGTGCCATGGCTACTCTGCTGTTTGTTAATGTTGCAGCAAATCATTAGAATGAGAATATACAATGTTGTCAACGAGGAGTCATTTCACATCCGTTTTAGCCTTGTTATCCCTGTAGGACAACTTGAAGACCAAACTACCATATTTGCTTGATTATAAGACGAGGTTTTTTCCAGAGCAAATGCTCTGAAAAATACCCCTTATCTTATAATTGGGGTCGTCTTGTAATCAGACCTCAAATTGAGACTAAGATCCAGATCCCCCACAACGATACAGGGGACCTGGATCTCCTGTCTTACAACCCCCCCCCCCAAACTTACCAGTGCTTCTGAGTCCCTGGTGTGTAGCCGGGGCAGCAGGTAGATGTCTACGTGACATCTGTGTTATGCCCCTCCCCCCAACTTACTGGTGCGTCCGAATCCCCGGTGCTTAGTCCGGGCAGGGTGTAGAGCTCTACGCGATTCGCGTAGACAACTTCCGCTGCAGCCAAGAGGAGGTGGGGTTGTCTGCGTCCATCGTCAGTATTTTTGTATTGGTGCATTATGTGTACGAATAGCTTTTACAAAGCTATGTGCAAGGAAACCCACTTAATAAGATATATAGAAGATATGTAGAACTAGAAAGTAATGATCACCACTAATGGCCAGCACAGTTGCCTGCGAGTTATGAGACCACACAGTTTAAACGGCGTGATATGTACAGAGACTTCAGTCCCTATGCAATCTCTGAACGAACTGCATTTAGATTTGCTTGTTTTATAATTCAACTTTGTTCTCTTAGGTGCAGCTAGTAAATAACTCATTTAAAGGAATCAAGTATTTGCGTTTGAATACTCTGGCACACCTTGGATATGCAGTAATTGTGATAGATGGTCGTGGGTCTTGCCACAGAGGACTCTCTTTCGAGGGCGAGCTCAAGAACAAAATGGTGAGTGTATTTTAGCTTCCTCTTATTACCTCCTATAGAAGTGCACATATTTCCATTTCTTCAAGGTCATATTTTTTTCTTAACGTATACTGTACTTTTCAGGGCCTGGTTGAAATCGAAGACCAGGTAGAGGGATTACATTTTGTAGCTGAGAAGTTTGGATTCGTTGACCTGAATCGTGTGGCTATTCATGGGTGGTCATATGGTGGCTTTTTGTCTCTCATGGGACTAATCCAGAGACCAGACATATTCAAGGTGACAAATTGGAATTGTATGTTTCTGGGAAGAATCTGTAAATTAGTGTGGCATACATCCTTAAATCCTTTTTTTTGCAGGTGGCCATTGCCGGTGCTCCAGTAACTGTTTGGATGGCGTACGACACCGGATACACAGAGCGCTACATGGACACACCAGAGAACAATCAGGCTGGTTATGAAGCAGGATCTGCAGCTTTACATGTGGACAAACTACCCAATGAGTAAGCTGCCACTTTTTTTGTAACATTAAAATATACCTTTTAAAGTCAAGTCCCTCCAAGGAAGCCATAATGCTGGAAACTGTTTATCTGTCTCTGTACGTCTATATTTGCTCAATACCTTACATACATTTAATTATGTTTTATTTCTCTAGGCCTCATCGTCTCCTAATCCTTCACGGTTTTCTGGATGAGAATGTGCACTTTTTTCACACCAGCTTCCTTGTATCTCAGCTGATTCGAGCAGGAAAACCCTACCAGTTGCAGGTATCATCAGACTGGCAATAGTATACCATACTTGGGATTTTTGGTGTATTTTCATAATACCATATAGTTTTAGCATCATTACGGTCTGTCACTAAAGTTGTTTTGTGTGTGTTATTCTTGCAGATTTACCCAAATGAAAGGCATAGCATTCGCTGCCCTGAGTCTGGAGAACATTATGAGATCACCTTACTACATTTCTTGCAAGAACATTTGTGATGATATGGTATACTGCAAGCACAGTCTGAAACAACTCAACAGAGAATGTCATAGACATTGGAGCAGAGAAGAAGTTAGCCAACCATCCTACAGAACTTAAAGGCTGAAATCCCTGGTATGAAAAGTAAAACATTTGATGCAGAAAGTAAGGAAACCTGGACTCATTGTCAAGAGAACCTCGGGTTGCAAAATGCAGGAGATACATTGACTGAACATAAGAAAAGTGTTTGAAACTTTCCACTTGGTCAGGAAGTGGGAAAAACTATACCAGAAGAACACTTCTGATGCAAAGAGGTGCATGCTTCTGAGGGCCTAGGGAACTATACATTGAAGTATCCAGCAATGCAGTAAACTTATAAATCGATGGTCAGAGCTATCTCCCCTTAGTCTCTGTCAGGTTTCACCTGACCCAAATCTATCCTAATTCTTTGGCCCAGCTTGTACCAGTATGTTGCTGTGGATTCATGATTTGTTCTCAGGACAAGTAACCAATCCATTTTGCCTGCCTTCCCTTCTATGACCTTTTGTATTTTCCTTTCTCTCTGTGTACCATTGATTTCTCCGCTGACCTACCAAGCCTCGATTGCCAGTTTAACAGAAGAATTTCAGTTCTGCTGCCAGAAGCTGCTTAAAACCTTATGCAGTATATGCACACCATAGCTCATGAATTTTAATTGTTCATTGCGGGAAGAAAATATTTTTATTGATTCTTAATATTTTGTAACAAGTGAGTGTTACAAAGAACAGCCCATTAAATACTGGGGTTAATGTGTGCCGTCTGCGTGTTTATGTACTACCAATTGTTTGAAATAACATGTAATATGTATATTTTAGAGGCTTTTTTCATGTGTGATATTACAATAGGCAGGTATATGTGTAAAATATTTTACAGGTTCGTTGTAGCCTAGTTAACAGTAAATTCATGTCCCTACACAACACACGTGTAAATGCCAACATCGGAGAAACATGCTAACACGCACATTCATATACTCATTAATTCACAGATTCATTTCCTCAATCACGCGTACTCAAACAAACTCCCCCACCCCCTTACCTGCACTGCAGCTCTCTCGACGTGGCGCACAGACTTCAGCGCGGGGCAGCCACCCTCTGCGTTCTCTTGTACTGCACAGAGGAAGCAGGAATGGAGCAGAGTCATGTGATTTCACGTGACTCTGCTGGGTTCCACTTCCTCTGTGCAGTACAAAAGACCCTCCCACAGGCAAGCAGCAGGGCCCTTGTGATCTTGGTTGCCCTGGCTGCCGATCTCACGCGGGCCTCACCTCCTAGGTCCCGCGGGCCGCATGCTGGACGCCCCTGCTATTGACTGACTGTGAGGATCCAAAATACAAACTAGGGCCGTGCACAATCTAAAAAGCATACACATTCAGATTCTAGAGTTGCTGCCAGAATAATAACCGTAAGAATTCAGATAAAACCATACAAAAAACACCTATCTAAGGGTAAAATATTGGGGATTCCGCCACGCTGTATGGTCATATACTGCTTAACCTGCCACTACCTCAATGTTTTGCAAGTCCTTTCTAATTTTTCATGTACAGGCTTTAATGGGTTAATGAGGCACCTGTGTGGCAGGAGGAGCTGCTCAACCCTATGGTTTAGTCAGACTTTGCAAAAATAGGGGAGCGCACAACCTAAAAAGGCATACAGATGGTGTTTAGGTTGTGCATTCTCCAAGTTTGTGTTTTTGTGCTGTTCATATTTGCAGTTTTTTTAATGGTATTCGCCAGGTAGGTGCCGAATTCTTGCTTTGGTTGGTGCCTTGAGGACCTACCTGCTCGCTTGGACCACAGGGGCTAAACCTGCTTCTGTAAAATGATACCGGCAATTCAATATCTAAGCAGAAACACTTCGCAACAATGTTTCAACTTTTAATAATGTATCTTCCCTAGCAAAACTTTCAAAGACAGAGTTCACTATTTAATCTTTGCTAGATTTAACACCTACATTATATGACAAAAAGTATGTGACTACCTAGGCATGAAACCTAACTGAGCTTGCTAGACATCCCATTCCATACCTATAGAGTCACTCCTTTGCAGCTACAGTATAACAGCCTCTCCTATTCTAGGAAGGCTTTCCACAAGATTTTGGGGGGGTGTCTGTGGGACTATGTTTCCAAGCAAACCAAAGAGCGTTTGTGAGGGCAATTACTATAATTTGAGAAGCCCTGGCTCAAAATTTACATTTCATATCAAGGGGCACAGTGGCATATAGGGGGTATAAGGCATATCTGGGGGC
>VKOC01005675.1:0-41218 GCA_009364415.1 Spea multiplicata | reverse complement strand
GAGAGCGATGGGATTTTCCCTCAAACATTGTTAGCTGGGATGCCAAAGGATGCAGTGGCCCTCAGCCTGACACTAGCTTACCGACGGGGCAGCCATACTTTGTTTCAACACCGCAGCCCATCCGCTGGTCACGATTCTGTACTTATGAAGTAATATGATGGGTTATGACATCATTTAATCCATGAGTTCCCCCTGTCACTGTTACACATGGGGTCTGTCATTATTACCCCAATGTCAGGGTCTCAGAGTCACAAAGTCTGGAGGGCCCACCTCATATTCTATTCTGATGTATCGATAGGCCTGACTGAGGGCCGCCAGGACATGATGTCGTAGGCCGACGCTCTGATCACAGAGATATTATGGAGATCCGTACAACGCAGTTCTCTTATCTTCCCTGCCAGGCCATGGTCGGAGCCGACAGGGCAATCTGCTGATGGTAAAATTAAGCAGGGGCTACTGACCCCCTAGGCCACAGTATGGCAATGAGGGGGAAGGGGGACAGTATGGTTGTCACAGGAAGGAATGTTGAGACATTAAGTCCTTATATACAAGTTAAATGAGTTGCTTACCTTCCTTTTATTGCCCCCAAAACACTAGCATTTTATTTTAAAAGAAAGTCAGGGCGCCACCATTTCTCCTGCTCAGTGGTGACTTTCAGAAAGGTCACATCTGGTTCCTTTTAGGGTTGGTTGGCAAAGGTTGAAGGGAAGTCTATTGATCCCCCCCCCCCGACCTGGCTAGAGGGGATCATTGGCATCAGCGACGCTTGGGACCTTTCTGAGCAGAGCGGGGTATAGAAAGTCACACAGCGACCCCATTACCCTTGGTTTTAGAAACCAACCAACTAAACTTGATAGAGTTAATACCAATTCGGATCCATTATCTCCAAGAGGGCCATGTAGGACCAACCCCTGCAAGGTGGTCAGTCTTCGCATTCGAATGGCCATCTTGGTCAGCATACCTGCGCTTGGTGCAACTCATCATTTGGTGAGCAGCCTCCTAAATGCTTCCGTGTTATTAAATATGAGATCAGGGCTGGTCATTGAGGGCCACCACCTGGATGAGGTCCGCTTTTCAGACAGGGTGGAGAGCAGGTCAGACCTGAGCCAACTGAAACTCCTCTCACCCCTTTGGCTGTGGATCTTCCCATGAGTGAGGACCTGCGTGTCAAGCGAATACAGGTCAGATTGGGTAACCTCCATGAGCTCAGAACTTTATCAGGGATGCAAATCCATCCCCGACCCTTGGAGTTTGAGGGCCTCAAGTCCAACCCTTCTACCTATATCCTTCCTGCTTTTGATCCAAAAAGAAGGCAAAAAGACCCCACCTGAGCTTTTTTTTTTTTTTAGAATTTTGCCACTAAGAGGAAAAACTTCCTTCTTGACCCAAAAAAAAGGCAGATTTCTCTTTGGATCAAGAAGCTCTAAATTATAACTGCTTATTCCATCATTTATGCCCCGTATGTTTCGCTTTTACCCTGTTTGAAGGCATCCATCGTATCCGATAGAACCCTCTCTCCGGCCGGTGGATTCTGTACCTTTATTGCCCTCACTGTAAAGAATCCCTTTCTTTGTGGGTTATGGAATCTTCCCACCTTCCCACTTCAGGGTCTCAGGGTAAATGGGCAGATTCCCAGGGTTTTTACCCGGGTCTCAGAGGACGACCTCTTGTTCTTTGTACATTTCTGTTAACGAACAGGTCGCCAGAGAGCTCTTTATAAATAATGTTATTCTAGCGTATATAGATGCAACTTTTTTAGCCTGTAGACATCAGCGAAGGGTTCCTGTCCCGCTATCGAGACTTTTAGTGACCTAAAATCTGCCCCGACTCGGGGCAGCACCAGAGTTTCCTTCCCATTATCCCCAAAAATACGCTGGACCCCTACCAGAACTTCTAACGTTTGCTCGAGTAGAGCGTCCTCCTCCAAGGCTTTGCATCGCACCCCATGAGATGACCACCCCAGGCTTCAGCGTTTCTGCGGAGCAGGTAAACCTCGCCGGCGATATTTTTAAAAGACAGTTTTATTTGTATTTTCCACACCCTTAAATGATTTTTGCAAAATATATTAAACAAAAACCTCCCCCCCCCACCCCCCCAAATAATGGAACACTGTACACTTCCCCAATAATAATAATAATAAAAAAAAAAATGAATGGGAGAAAAATAAAAAAGACAAATCACAGCCACACAATAAAAGGCGAGAGGATCCCGATCATGCCACGGTCACTGGAGTCGTGTCCATCAGAATGCAGCTGGCCTCCCCGCTGTGGCAAATTCTATAGGGGGGGGGGGGGTAGCTGCACATTGTACCTGGGATGTTCCAAGGATGTTCAACCTCACGATTTTACACCGTATGACCCGGCTCGACATTGAATCAGGTAGCGACGGCTGTCCCCGTGATGCCGGAAGGTTCCCGGGAAGGCTCCTCGAGGTGCCTAGTGGTGAGGAGGGTTCATGGAGAAGAAGATATGAAGACTACCAAGAGGATGAGTGCGGCAAGGAGATTGTATTCTTAAAGAAATAGTGGCAAGTTACCATAAAAAGGGCAAGGAACGTAGCAAACGGGGGGGGAGAAAAGAATTCCTATTGGTGGCTCCGTTTGTTAGCTCACCACACAGCCCTGTATGTAAACGACCGGCTTCACTTTGGAACCAGCATGGAAAAGACGATGGGTACACTTGGTTGCCGTTTGGCCGGGACTTGCCCCCACCGCTGCTCGGTGACGTTTTCATGTGAAGGTTACAATCCGAGCTTAGTTGGGGCACAGCGTAGCATCGCATCTGACTCAAAAGTCAGTACCACGTCCCACTCCCTCCATAAGTAAAGCCAAGTGCCTTCAAGAACACAAAGATACTAAAGCCCAAGCGGAAAGCGCTCTTATATATGCCAAATTGTGGCGCCTTTAGAACATCAATAATGGCCAGCATCGCACGGGCAAGTCGGGCAGTAAAGGAAAGAGGAGTTAGGAAGAGGCTGACCGACGGGTTAACGTCTGGTTCTGCCCATGCAGAGCGGAGAACATTTCTGCGATTAAAGAGAAATACTGGCTCAGGTGCGCGGCTTTATTCTCCTACCTTGGGCTGAGACAGGTGGCGTCTCCCATTTAACGGACCTGGGTATAACGAATGGGTATTTATTTTGCCTTAAATATCTTTGTTTAGGAAGAGGAATTGGCTGAGCTCCATCATGCCTCCGGAGGGTCCAGACCGACCACCGCCATTTAAAGTTTGAGATTCAATCCCTGCCTTCCTCGAGTCCCCGGAACCCTCCTCTCCCTGAAAAAGGAGGCCAGGTAAACGCTACCCATATAATCTCACAGTCTTTAATTCTCTGCCGGTCATTAAAACGAAGAGGATGGGAAGCGGGAAAAGAACTGCCGACGGCGGTAGACGAGGCAATGATGAAGATGATACAAAATGGCGGCCTGTGAAAGGCGTCTGAGAAGGCAAGGGTGCAAGGCCGGGGGGGGGGGGGGCGCAGAGTAAAATAACAGTCAACTCCTCTGCCCCACAGGTCCCGCAGGGTAAGAGGGGTTAAAATTCATCGCTCTCAGCAGCGTGCAATTGTGTGTCGTCTGCATCGGTCATGCTGCTCTCCTGCGATTCGTCGGTTCCCACTTCAAAATAAACAACAAAAGGACATGGTTAATAACCGGAACTTACGCCAGCGTCTCGCGAAAGATCGTAGACTCCATCGGTTATCGGATACGCCGCGTATATTAAAGTGCGACCCTCCTGGCTGCCATCTCTGAACCTTCGTTAAAGCCTTGCAGATGCCAATGCCAAATGGCGGGCAACAGGTGTCTCTCTAGCCCTAGATATACCTGCGGTGAGGTACGGAAAGGTCATTCAGATACTAGATAAGAGTCCCGCAATGTCTTTTTAGACAGGTTCACCCGATTTTTAGGACACAGAGCATCATGGGAGGTGCAGTTCGACCGTTCCAGTCCCCGGCAGGACTCCCGAATCTGAAACGCACCGAAAAGCCATTGTACTGGGAGCATTTCAAAGAAGACACCGGGAAGTCGTCCTCAACTTAAACCCAAGGCGCGTCGCGCAGGACACACAACAACCATGTTAGAAGTTGCACGCTAACCTGATTCATAGGGGTAGCACTCGCTAATCTGTTCTTCCTGGGTGACTGCCTCCTCGTCGTCTGGCAGGTACCGCTTGTCTATGGCCTCTTTGATCTGGTTATTGGCTCCTTTGGGATCCAAGTCCATGGCCCATGAGAAATTCATCAGGGCCAGGTGTGTCTGCCCCAGCTTCTTATACACCTAAGGAGAACCTTCATTTATTCGATGCGAGGTGGAAGTAAACCCTATGATTACACACGCGTTATATATACATTATATATATATATGACTGGGAAAGGACCCGGTTCCTACCTTTCCTATGAGAAAGTATACAAGAGATTCCTTGGGGACAATCTGTTTCAGTTCCTCAAGCTCCTGCAGCGCAGACTGAAAGAGATGTGTAACAAATACATTAGCGCTGTATGTAGAGACCTCTGGGTCTAACAGTATCAGATATAGTAAGAAGCCCTCTCTCCACCGGCACCATCACAGCCGCCATACGCACCTTGTACTTCTCGTTGGCAAACAGAATGGAGGCCCGGTGGAACTTGCATAGTGGATTTTTGGGGTCAATGGAAATGGCTTTGTTCAAAGTGTCCAAAGCCTTGTCAGACTTCTTCAGCGCGTGCTGCACCTGCGCAAAGACCAAGACACAGACATAAGACACTAAAAGTCCCATCTGACCCAGGTGTCTCCAATGGCCAGGTTTTCAGGGAGACCAATAAACGAGGAGGAATATAAAGGGAAGGATAGCCAAGTGGGTCTGCAGAAAACCGTGGGACCAAATCCAGGCTCTAGGGTGGACAATAAGCGGCCAATTAACCAAAACAGACGGCAAGTGACTGAATCATTCTGCAATTGGGAGGAGGGCAGGAAAAACGCCCAAGTAAGTAGCTTCACCAGCCCACCACCTTCACCTAGCAGGAGAGACGACGCTCGCTACACCGGAAGGAAGGTGGCACTTACCACTCCAATGTGACACAGCAACACAGAGCTCTGGGAATTGATATCCAGTGCCTTTTGGAAATGCATCTCGGCCAGGCTGAACTTCTCCTGCTTGTAGTAAATCATTCCGAGACCGTACCTGTGACAGGACAGCAGATATTAAAAGACCGGGCAAGCAATGTATAGAGGAGAACAAGCCAACCAAAGGAGGCCAGGCTAGCCGGGACATCACCAAGCCCAACAGCCATCGGTAGGCGTCTTGGTCTGAGTAGCTCACCAGGCATTGTAGTGTCTGGGGTTGACGCGGATTGCGTTCCTAAAGCAGGCCAGAGCTCTGTCTAGCTCCTCGGTGAGTACGAACTCGTGCCCTAGCAGCGTGAACGCGTAGGCATAGCCTGGATCCACCTGAATCGCCCGCTGAAAGAACTTAATGGCAATGTCATGCTCCCTTTGCAAACTGAAGCAGTTTCCAGCAGCACACCAAGCCTGAGAATAGAGAAGGCAACATAAGCTATGGAGAACAGGGCAACCATGTTCTGTTCTCCCTACTGATGTGGTCTAAAACGATCCAGTAATACATAAGATCTTCATTTAAAAAGCTGGTCTGCCAATATGTCTCAAAAACCCAAGCAACCCTTGCAACAATTGGACACATCTCGGTACCTCCGGGGAATTCTTGTCCATGTCTGTGAGATCTTTGGAGAGGACAGATAACGCCACGTCTTTTTGCAAGTGCCATAGCGTTGTCGAGTATATCTCCATGCCCTCCACTCTGTAGTTTTCAATCCTGCGCACATCGGAGAACACCCGCTCCGCCTATAGAAGTGTGGGGGGGGGGAGAAACGGAAAAAAAAAAAATGGCGACATCAGAAAGAACGAGCTTGGCAGCGGCATTTCTCTAAATCCCCAATGACTCCACAGCACGAGATGTTCTATAAGGTTCCAGACTCATACCTGCAGATATTCCGCCATCTCGAAGTACGCCCTGCCGATCTGGCACAGCACCCAGCCCGTGTTATAATGGTGGGACGGGAGGTGACTTAGGATATTGATCGCCTCTTTGCAGTTGTATGAGCACAGCGCCAAATAACCTTTTCCCATGTCCCTCAGGAGACTCATCAACCCTTCTAGGAGAGAAAAATGCTATTTTCAGATGACAAAAAAAATAGCTTTTTTTTAAAAAATAATTTACAATGTTTCTATTAATAGGCCAAGGATATGACTTGGAATAATAGCTTAGGTATTCAAATTTAGGTAAAAAAAAAAAAAAAAAACATCACATGCTCCAATTCCGTCCTCGAAGTCTCTGCAAGAAGCCGCTAGACTCCCGGCATTGGACTGAGAAGACGTTCGGTAAACCCTGCCCGTCCTCACCGGCAGCTGCTTTCTGTATACTGAGCGCCTGGATCTGCGGGCCAACGCTGGAGATCTTCCCCTCGGAGATAATCGAGGCGTCCAGCTTGCTTATTTCCAGGCTCTCGTTCAAGTTCACTTGCGTGACGCCGCTTTTATTGGTTTTGCTTTTCGTTTTCCGGTTCGGGATTTTGGGCGGAAATTTCATTTTCAGCTTTTTACTATTTTCCTGCAGGGGAGAATCAAGAATTATGGACGGCGTTTTATAAAAGGTCACATGATGTACCCTGCCGAGGATAAGGTCAGCCCTTTAGTAAGAACAAGACCTCAAGCCCCCCCTGCTATTTAGGGAGTAGAGGATGTGCTTAAACATGCCAAGCAGGGCAGCAAGAACGGTCAAAAAGGAAAATCATAACAGTAATAATAATATGGCCAATTATTTAGGGAAGCTAGAATTACCCATCGCTCCCCAAGGTTCTTATTTACACGTTGGCGTAACTCGCTTACACGCAGGCTGTCCTCAGAGTCCGTTTCTGAATAAGAGCCCCGGTGTCAGGCATGTCTACAACCTCACAAACATAGGAGGCGACGGTAGTAATGGGGCGAGAAACAACAAAAGCCGCTCTCTCAGTTTACAATCAAGCCATTGTCCGGTGTACTATTCACACGGCCAGACTGCTGTCCTCGTCAAGATCTTGTCTATAATGGCCGTGTTTGCGTGTTCCAAGAGACCGAATAGTTGCATGCAAAGAATAATATGGCGACGCGAGCGGATAAAACCATCCCAATGGATTTCTATTAAAAAGAATAAGGAGGAGGAAGCGGCAGAGGAGGTTTAGGTCCCGCTTACAGCTACGATAACGGAATTGAGGTATCCTCGGCTTACCTTTGTGGTGGAGCTGTCGTTGGTGAACAGCCGTGAGCTCCGACGTGGTAACGCATTGGGCGGCGCGGCTATTGTTGGGCTCAGGACCTGAGGTGTGGTGCTGGAGAGAAGATCCAGGGCATTAAAGGGACATTCCACAGATTAAACCACCCAACTAACACAAACAAACAAGAGAAACGTGAAAGGGGTGCACAGCGACGTAGCATGCCCCTTGGCGCTGGCTAGCTTTTAGATAAAAGAATGAGAGGAAGTATTCAGCTAATTCATGAACCAGCGCAATAATACCTTGTCTGAGGGCCAGAACCTTGACTCTGCATGAGGAGGACTGGAGTGACATCGCGACTGTTACCGCTCTGTGAGAAGACAGACTTTGTTCCGGTTTGACTGATTCTGGGAACAGACTGAGAAAAGGGGAGAAGGAAGGTTAGCAACGCAAACTATGACAAGCTGCCAGCTTGCCCACAAGGCGCATGACACACAAACCATGGTACCTTTTTTGCCGGGGCGCCGCTGGATGGCACGTCCAGGACACACGACGAGTTGTAGTTTTGCAAGTAGGATCCATCTCCAGGGCTGGGAGTCTCCAATGGCAAAATCCCAAAGCTGAGGGGACACCAGGCACACGTGACTTACATGCCCCCGTTATGCGTATGTAGAATGTAAGAGACCCCCCTTCCTCATTCCTTTACCCTAGGTCTTAGTATATGGTGGCTCTTCACGCAGAAGAGAAACAAATGCGCATGAATGAGCACAGACTCCAGTATAAAACAAATTATGAATTGGAGAGGCTTTTCTCATGAAGAACATTCATTCATGCATGGCTTTAAAGGGCCATGCATTCTTATTGCATCATTATTACAGGAACCTCCTCGGAACAAGTGACTTACCTTCTGAGGCAGAAATGATCTAATAAGCCAGAAAATGCTTTGTATACCAACTATGCTCACTAAATTACTTAATACCTTAAGGGCTACAGAAAGGTGTCGCGAGAACATGTCATATTGCACACTGGGATTAGTACAAGTGGTTCTTCAGAAGTCAACAATAAGCCATTGCCAAGGATCTTACCTCGGGGTCAGTGGACTTAGTGCGGCTGGACCCCCCAACAGGCTGCGTCCAGTCTTTGGTTTGTTCTGCGCCTGTTTGGTCAAGATGGAGGAGCCGGTCCCCAGGGGGTAGGATTCAGGGGAGATGACAGTTGGGTCTATGTAGGACACCGACGTATCTGTGTTCAGTAAGTATTTTGCATTGGAGGACTCCAGGTTCAGTCTGTTCAGTTCCTGCAAGAAGCAGAACCGATGGCCGGCACCTTTTACCTCCTTGGAAGAAGACGGCGTGACGCTGTGCTGCGCTGCAAGTTCCATACTCTCATTCCTCCGCTATTTACTGACAAATTCTATGGTAACCAATAGAGTTACACAAAACGTGCAAGCGTGTCACGCTGGACACCACACAGAGGTTAATTTATGCAGAACGGGTAAAAAGCCTGTCGGACCACAAGCTCTGCCACCCTAGTGTAAAGAGATGCAGTTCAAGAGCTCCATTCTCTCCACCCATGGACCACCATAGTTAAAGCTCCCAAGATCACCACATGCACACAAACCCGAGCGCACACTCAAAATTGGAGACCGGCAGCTTTGATGCACCGATAAGCCTGATTATTATAACACTTCCCCAGACATAGCAAAAGTAAAAATTGTGATGAGACAGTCGGTGCTCGCTAGGAACCATAGAGCAGATTCTACGGAGGAGGATGAAGGGTGGTGACAGAGTCCTCCTGCCAAGCCACCAGCTAGACTCGTGTGGTCACTTCTACTAAAAGACTGTCCGCGGCGGACGGCCATACTGCTGCGGCACAATCGCGAGGGGGATAGGCGAGATAGATAGATATATAGGGGATAGAGGAGCATACGCACACTTACTATAGTGTCTTGCGGAGTTTCCATTAACACTGTGTCGAGCTGCCTGTGCGAGATCACGCTGTGTGTGTTCACCATCACTGTGCAAGTGTTAGGTGGGCAACTGCTGAAGTTCTGGAGGGAGGTCAGTTTAAAGGTCTGTTCTGGATCTGGCTTCTCACCTTAAAAAGAGAGAGGTGGCTATTAATTCAAAAGCAATACAAACTATTTCCTAGAGTAACAATCACTTCATGATAGAGAGGATAAGCATATCTATAAAACGCGGCCTTTACTACAATCGCATCTCATACCTGCCCGGCACCGTAACATCAAAACAGGCTTCATAAAATACTTTAATAGAATGACGTTAATAACGTGGATACGAATAAATGATCCGCCGAGCACAACTAATGTAGCATGAAGAAACCCGCCACGAGACGGCCAGACGTTTATGGAACGTGGCCCTATCACACACTTACCTATTTCACATAAGGATTCAAACGGCGACCACAAGAAGGGATTTAAACTAAGGCTCTTTTGGTAACATTCGGATCCTTTGGCCAGTCTATCCGTTTTGCTACACAAGAGGAAAAAAAAGGTAAAGAACACAACGTAAGTAATGTCTTATTAGCCATTTTTAGAAAGGAAAACTATATGTTTAGGTTGTAAAGGCAACAACTTTACTTGCTTGGGCTAAAGGGTTAAAACATCGGGGCTCCTACAAGCCATAGAGAAAGGACGCCTCTGCAACTAGCAAAGATCCAGTGCCTTCGCTATGGATTTAATAACAGCCTACAGGAGCGAGGTAGCCTTTGGGCAAATGTTGCGCAACTTATGGCTTCAGGGAGTCTAGCATGAGAGGCTTGCGAGATTCTAGAGGTAGGGACGTGATAGATACGTGGTGAGCGCTTACCAATATACATGGCCGAGCAGCGAGAGTGTAAAGCAGGCAGAATCTCCAAATTCTGTAACTATTTCCTCCTGGCTCTTCTGTTTATTCAGCACCCCACCAGCCAGGATCTGCTCTCCCTCGGCAAGTCTGTAGGCGACAGGAGAGAATGTGGTCCAAGAGCAGAAGACATCAGAGGGTGAAGGGTGGAAGGAGACGGGCAATGTCACCCAAAAGGTGGCACTCTAGCGTAATGGCAAAAAAAAAAGAAAAAAAAGAGGGCAACAGACAGGGTGCGGGGAAGGGAGGAGAGGAACGTGATGAAGAGGGACCCCTGGGGCAAAGCGGAGAAAGAGACGCGGCTGTGAGGAAGACTGGACAGGTTGGGCGAGGAGATAAATACGTGAAGGAGACGCGGGTTACAGGTTAGAGGGGAAAGGACAATAACATGGCTGTGAGAAGGGGGCGAGGGAAGGGAACACTCACTTGCTGAGGTCCACGCAGCATTTCGCTAGAAGGTATTTACACTGTGGGGTTGTGCAGCTGTGGGTCTTCAGGAGTCTGTAAGCCTTGTATGCTTTTCCTGAGCGGTAATAACACGTGGCCAGCAGAAATAACGCCTCTTCCGAATGCACTGCGGCCAAAAAATAAAAACAACAAAATGCTACTTGCTTGGTTTTATTACTACAGACCCTTTGACCTAAACATCAACCTCTCGCTGTCAGCATTTCACCTAATAAAGGGAGTGCGTACCGCCAGAGCTATTCTAATCAGGCTATTAATCACGATATATATATATATATTTTCTGTACCATCGGGACACCAGATGGAGGAAGGATGCTTTTTCTTTGTTAATCGGGTTGAGATTCTATAGCCCTTTATCTGTAACGTCCGACGCAGTAACATTTATTTGCCGCTACGCGGTTGGGTCAGACACGGAACACGCTATCCTCGGCACATACCTTCAGCGTAGAGTCTTTCGGCCAAGAACACGGCGTCTCTGTACGCGTAGTGATTCAGCGCTTGCCATATAGCAGCCTGGAAAGAGAAAAGACAAAAAAAAGGCATCAGCGACGGACAATCCTTCCACCGAATCATCACTGCATTCAGCTCCCGTATATAAGGGGGTACGCCATGGCCCCCCGACACGCCACACAATACGAGGCAATGCAAGGAGAGGAGGAGGAGGCAATCGGCGTCACGTTTAGAAGGTGTTTAGGAAGCAATCCATGAATTCAGAGATCAGAGCAACCTCCCTCCCAGGATACGTCCTGAAGTTTATACGCGTAGCTACTGTTCAAAAGTTTGGGGTCACTTAGAAACCTGCTTGTTTTTAAAAGAAAAGAATGCTTTTTCTCCATTAAAACATGAAATGGATCAGAAATCCAGCGCAGACAGGGTTAATGCCGTAAATGAGTATTGTAGCCGAAAACGACTGATTTTTAATGGAATCTCTTCATTGGCGTACAGAGGCCCTTTATCACTCCCATCACCCCTGTGCTCAAATGGCCCTTTATCACTCCCATCACTCCTGTGTCCCAATGGCCCTTTATCACTCCATCACTCCCCAATGGCCCTTTATCACTCCCATCACTCCTGTGTTCCAATGGCCCTTATCACTCCCATCACTCCTGTGTTCCAATGGCCCACTCCCACTCCTGTGTTCCAATGGCCCTTTATCACTTCCCATCACTGCTGTGTTCCCAATGGCCCTTTATCACTCCCATCACTCCTGTGCTCCAATGGCCCTTTATCACTCCCATCACTCCTGTGCTCCAATGGCACGTTGTGTTCACTGATCCAAGTTTAAGTGTAAAAGTATAATTGATGATTAGAAAACCCTTTTGTAATTCTGTTACAGCCAGAAATGTCCTCGTTTTCCATGGAAACGGCTCAGTGACCCCAAGGTTTTAACAGTAGTGTATTACAGACCCTTATTGCGCATGAGGATCCAGTAAAATCTCGCAACAGGAAAGGGTCACGTTTGGAAAAGAAACATCACTAATCTAACCGATTCTGTTCTTCCGTATTTATATATGAAGGAGTTTTGACACAAAACGATAGAAGTGGAGCTATCGCCATAGCAACGAATGGGACATTCCAGCTCTTAGAGCAAAATGCATCAGAAAAGCCCATCATACACCCATCGCCTTTCCAAATCCAGCACTATTTACCATCCTCCTGTCTCATCATCAGGAATCGCCCCATCGCCAGAAACCACCCCAACCGCCCCATCGCCAGAAACCACCCCAACCGCCCCATCGCCAGAAGCCGACAACCCAAGGCTTTCTTGGAGACATCACCGGCATGCATCCAGCCGTCATCACAGACCCCCAGCTGGCCATAGGGGAAAGAGGCGTTCGACCGGAGGGTGCGTAAAGGGGGCAAATGCGTATGGAGGAACCCTGCATTAAAGCGTGGATGATGGCTGAAGGCCCTTTAACGCTGCACCCCTTTATTAATACGTACCCCCCCCGTCCGTGGAAAACAAATGGCAGCCGAGCAGCCGCCCCCAGCCAAACAATATCATTAAGGCCGTTTTCTCCCCGGATCTTCTAACCCCGACACCTGTCATACAATCTCACCCCAACACGTCTTCCCAGCGCAACCCCGTCAAGCTCCCTTTCGTTGCCCTCCTAAGATTCTGCCCCGACCCCCTACATCCGCAGCCTCCTCCTTACCCCCAACCATCCAAATGCATTTCCAATGATGCCCCTGATCAATCTCTTCTCAATCTCACCCTGACCTGCTTTAGCCCCGGCCCCCCCTACGTTTACCTGCTAATACCCTAGACTGCTGCACCCCCTCTTTCTCATCACCCCATAATCTTTCTACCCCAATACCCTCCTTTCCCTGCTATAAGCCTCAGCAACATGTTCCCTATTATCCGCTAATAAATCTGGCATTTGCCCCCCCGGAGCATGTCATTGCCCCCATGCTGTGTCCCCGGTTGCCTCTTACTGCTGTCTCCCTCTACACTGCCCATTACCCTCACTAGGCCTCGGGGTGTAGTACTCGGCTCAGCCGGGCCCCCTCTCACCTGGACGGGTTCCTGCAGCACCGTCATTATCCGGCCTTCCTCTCGGCCTCCTGTACGAGCTCGCTCTCCCACTCTCGGGAACTCTCTCTCCCCTGTCGGCGACTCTCAGGACGTCAATCGGGCGGCTCCGGCTCATTTAAACTCACAGCGACCGTTACCGGGGAGGCCGCCGGAGACAGCCGAGTCCTGGCGGGAATAACCGACGGATGCCGGAGACGAGACTCCGCTGACGGAAATAGCCGATTGTATCCGTAGAAAGCCGAAGGTAGGAGAGCAAATCCGAAAGTTGCCGATTGCTTACGGAAATCCTCCGAAGGCGACGGAGTGGAGGGCAGCAGTAACCTACTAGAAAAAGAAGACTGCCATCTAGCGGTCATAGCGCAGAACTGCTCCCCAGGTCCTCCACGGGCAGTTGGCCACATGGGCAGCTCAGTAGATATTGTATTAAAGCTGCTGTTCCACTTACTCAGCTAAATTTAAATAAATGCAGCATTAGAAGCATCATTCCGAATAATATCAAACACCCAAACCCTTTGAAATAATTATTTTATCACGTAAAATTCCCTCTTTTTGAATATTTGCCGGGAACGCTTAATTGTCACATAGCACAAAAGCATGTAACGGGTGTATGAAATATTAAATAAATGTTAAATGTCTCTTTGTTGCTTTTATGTGATCAGAGCTTTAGTAAAATAACAGAATTTATAAGGTTTATTAATTATATAGAGACTACAACTGATGTTTCGTCCAATATTTAAAGCTAAGGTGAAGCCAGCTGAGCATGTGAAACAGAGGGGGGGTTATGGCCAAAGCGGGGCACTTTTGTCTTAGTGGGTGTGGTTAGAGGTGTGGCTGGAGGTGGGGTTTTATGTGACTTTTGCCCTGTGTAACTGAGCAGGGTATATAGAAGAAGAAGAATGTTTTTTTCGCACCCTGTTTAATTTATAAAGCCATTACCCGCTGTCTCTATACACATTATTGGGGCTTTTAGGGCTGTAGAACCCTGCGATTCCCTCATACCCAGCAAACACTCTGAGCTCCTAGAAAAGAGGGGCATCAGGGGAGGAAAAAGGGGCATCAGGGGAGAAAACAGGGGCATCAAGGGGTTTGGGTCCTAACGAGGAACTGGGGAAACCAAACAGTATGTATGCAGCATTGCCTAAAAATGGTTTCATACAACGTTCCGAACATGGATTCATTACTATGTCCAGAACAAGCAGCAGGAGTAAGAGGAGAGCATCTGCTGCAGCAGGGCTGCAGCTTCTTCATCAGATAAGTGCCCCTTCATTGCTGTATTTTTAGGAAGCATGTTAAAATACTCACAGAGGGTAAGGGTTACTCACAGGGTACTTCTCTAGTGGGGCTTTCAGGGACATAAGACAGACCCAATAAAAAGATACTGTTATTCCGTTTGTTCTTGTGTCAATCAACTAAATTATTGAAATTGTTTTTAAAATACACAAATTAGGTGAAATAAACAGATCTG
Source organism: Spea multiplicata (assembly GCA_009364415.1). Lineage (NCBI taxonomy): Eukaryota > Metazoa > Chordata > Amphibia > Anura > Pelobatidae > Spea > Spea multiplicata. The sequence continues at coordinate 26,646 of VKOC01005675.1, read as the reverse complement.
GATCCCTCGGTCCCACTTTGAGCTCCATTATTAGGTTCTGCACATTTTCACCTTTTCAGTTACATTTATAGATAGCTGTTGCAATTCTTGGTTTTAACAGCAGAGGGCGGCAGAGTCTTATCAAAGCTGCAGGGGCAAGTACTATTACTAAACTACTTCTAAACAAGTACTGGAGCCCCCAGGGTCAAAAAAAACATACCCAGACCCCCAACAACTTTCATAGGTCAATTATCCCTGATATACAACATGCAAGCAACGCACCTGGGGGCAACCAACATCTCACACCCCGCATTAAAACCCACCAAACACACAGAAGGGAAAATTGGCCTGGTTTTCAGTTAAATTGCCCTAAATCAGAACACTTTACAATGTTATTTTATGATGGGGGCTGCTAAGCCAAGTAGATGAATTAAGTTGTAGTTCCCGAAAGTGACCACTAGGAGGCAGTAGCATCCATAGGAATGGCTGAGCCTGTGTGCTGTAGAACCAATGTTTTTATACACTAAAATAAAAATATGTAACAATATTGCAAATTAAAATAAACAATGTATCTGTATTAGAAACCCTCCATAATGGCAAAGAAGAAAGCGGTCATCCTGGCCTCCTGAGCCATTCTATTGTTTCCCACAAGGCAAGAAATCCCCTCTATGCCTGGTATGTCTTATGGGGTATCTGCACTCCCCCCCTTTCAACCCCCTATTCCTAAATTTACACATGTGGTGTCCATTGAGACCATTATTGTGCTGTTGTATAATACCAATGCAGTTATCTCTTATACTTTGGGGTGTCTGGACGTGTCAGGCCCATGCAAGGCGGTGGGGCATTCCCAACCCCTTTTGCCCCCCCCCCCGATAATAAATCGGTGGCTCCATAAAAGCCCTAATGCAATTATAGCGAATGGCAGCCAAGAAGTGAGTCTCTCAGAGTTCAGCAAATCATTCAAATCCATTTTTTGCAAACAGTCACAGAGATCTGGCAAAGGACTATAAAGCAGCTTAATAGCCAGAAATATATTTATTGAAAGAGATAAAATATTAAGATGCCTATCTCATTATTCAAACATCGAAACATGCCCTTGAAACAATAACATCATCAGCGGCACTTCCAGCGAGCGGGAGCAGAACGAGGTGTCCGGCGGCGGCACGGTGGCAAGATGAGATTTATCACAAAGTGTAATTGTCTCTTCTCTGAGCGGCTCCGGGAGGAGGGGGGGGAGAGGGAGCGCAGGAGGTAATAATGGAAGCCGTGCATTATTCATGGCCAGAACTGTGAGTGGAAATGATAACCACATCAGGCGCCCCCAAAGTCGGGTTCTATTGGAAAAGTTCTGATCTCCCTTTTAGAAATGACATCGATTTTCAATAATGGCAAACGCCAAATAGGACGTCGGCCAAGAGTCTCAAGCAGTGGAAGACGGGCTGCGGATGTTGGTCAAGATGCTCAAGCGGTGGAAGACGGGCTGCGGATGTTGGCCAAGAGTCTCAAGCAGTGCGGATGTTGGCCAAGATCTCAAGCGGTGGAAGACGGGCTGCGGATGGGCCGAGTCTCAAGTGGAAACGGGCTGCGGATTTGCCAAGAGTCTCAAGCAGGGAAACGCCGGTGGCCAAGAGTCTCAAGCATGAAGACGGGCTCGGCGTTGGTCAAGATGCTCAAGCGGGGAAGACGGGTGAATGTTGGCTAAGAGTCTCAACAGTGAACGGGCTGTGGATGTTGCCAGAGTCTCAAGCAGGGAAACGGCTCGGATTTCAAGTCTCAAGCAGTTAAGACGGGCTGCGGACGTGGCCAAGATCTAACAGCTGGAAACGGCTGATTGGCCAAGATCTCAAGCAGTGAAGAAGAGTCTCAAGCAGTGAAGACGGAAGCAGATGTTGTAAGAGTCTCAAAGCATGGAAGACGGCTGACGCGGCCGATCTCCAGCGGGTGGAAGACGGGCTGCGGACGTTGGTCAAGATGCTCAAGCGTGGAAGACGGCTGCATGATGTTGGCCAAAAGAGTCTCAAGCAGTGGAAGACGGCTGCGGATGTTGGCCAAGAGTCTCAAGCGGTGGAAGATGGGCTGCAGATGTTGGCCAAGAGCCTCAAGCAGTGGTAGACGGGCTGCAGATGTCTCCTAAGCTATCTAGGAAACAAAATGTTACACTAGCCACTAAATTCGGCACGAGGTAGCCACCTGGGGCAAAAGGAGGGAAGGCAATTCTTTATCGTTTGCTGGAAACCGGTCAACATTTTATAGAGGAGCATAGTTGAGGATGTCACCTTCAGGGTGCTCTGATGCATTTCATGGGCACACTTTCAGGGGCTATGCATTGAAACCATGTTTTACTGCCTGCTGGCGAGCATTTACCAGGAGTAACCTGTAACCGAGGAAGACTACCCGGAGCTCTCAAAGGAGAAATGATAGAACAAGAAACCATAAAATCTGAAACTAGAAAGTCAGAGGATTAAATGGAATCAAAGGAAGTTTTTCTCTAGTGAGAGAGTGGTAGATGAATGGAACAGCCTCCCAGCCGTTAAATAATGGCCATTTTGATAATGATTAATAATAGGCCAAAGTTCTAAATGTGTACAAGTTGCCATGGTAACCAAGGGAACGTTCCTGCCTACTACATCAAAAACGGTCTTAATAATCGTGACCCAGTCTTTCTAATTAACCTCTAATTAGCCAATTAGCCCTTCTACATTGCTCAGCTATCTGGTATTACCCAGGAGAGCCTGGATTCTCGCTGGCCCTTGAGGAACGCGTTCGTGGTGGAAGAAGAAATCGCATTCCGCGGCCATTCGGCAGATTCTAAGACAACGGAGAGAATAAGCAGTCCCACAGGGGGGGCCGAATATTAACCTCCAAGGCTAGAGGGGCAGCGAATTTAATACGGAAGAGACAGTATGTCACCTCGCTGTCAGTCGTGGTCACCGGGAAAAAAGCTGAAGAAGCCCGTAGTAAATTAAAATGTTAATCGCAGGGCCATGTTTAAAGAGGACCTGTCACATCTGAGATAAAACCATAATTGAATCCAGCACTGAAAACCATTTATCTTGTGCTTATTATTATTATTATTATTATTATTTTTTCTAATATTCCACTTTTTTCTGAAATCCTAGTTCAATTTTTCCAGCTCTGATGTCACGGTTTCAGCCAAGTCGCTCCATGCAATTCTCCTTTCGTTCCCCATTATCCGTCATTACGGATTGCTTCGGAATTCCGGGTGTCAGTTTCCTGTCCCCATCAGCGACTGCTCGCGCACCCTTGGTTCTATCATCACAAATATTTGAGGAAATACATTTGAATCGTAATGCGATGCAATATGGCGACTCCCATGACCGAAAATAACCACTTGATTATTTTTTTTTACATTTTTGATAATTTAATAGAAATTATTAATGGGTTTTTTTTTTATATGGTAGATGTACAAATTAAAATACAATCTGGAGTTCCCCTAAAAAAATGTCCTATGGGGGACACCTTTTCTTTCACACGAATAATTCATAATTGCTTCAATTTATAAAAATAATCATAATTATCAAAAAATCATAATTTTCTCTTTTTGTTTTGACAAAATATGTCAGTCATTTTACCTTGTTGCTTTTGTCTTTTATCTATAATTATTATATGCAATTATATATATATATAAAATATATATATATATATATATATATATATAATATATTATATAATAATTATAATATATATATATATAATAATATATAATTTATAATATGGTAAGTTGAGTTGGTGGCAGAGGTGGGATTTTATTGTGTGAGATCTTATGGTATATACCGGTATTATGAGATATGATTTTTTATACCGGTGGGATATTATATGAAAACAAAGTTGTTTTTGAATTTAGATGGCCAAGGGGGTCACTTTTGGATTGGGGGTTTGGCAGTAGGTGTAATGATGAGGGGTCTGTACCCGAACTTTTACCTATTGAACCCTATTTGTGAACCCGAGTAAGGATCTTAGAAGACAAAATCATTTTTATTTACACAAAGTTATTTATTAATTAACGGGGGTCTGTAGAACCCCCCCCCCCCGATACCCTCATACCCAGAAAACAGCTCCTTTTTATGGTATTTAAGGCAAAAAAGTTCCTGTAGACTGTTTTTTTTTGGGGGGGGGGAATTCAACTGGGTCCATAGGTCACAATCAGAGGCTGTTTTCATGAGAATTTGTTCTTTTTTGGAAGGCTTGTTATAATTAATATGATGCTTTGATGCGTTCTAGGGGTATTAGGGTATCAGTAATGGAGTACGACGAGGAGGAGCGATAACATGCTGCGTATGATGGGACTTGGTGTCACTTGGTAGTTAAAGGGCTGGGACAGAAGGTAAGCATTTTGTATCGTTCATTTTATTCCAGTAAACTGTTTAATATTCCCCCTGACATTGGGATCTTACGCCTGCTCATTAGTCGAACGAAACCCTGAAGCTGCCCGTGGTTCGTTAGAATTTATTTACACAAACCGCTGCGTGTTCAGCATACAGACGGACGGCGGCGACTCGGGATGATCCTCTGTGGTGTTAATCGGTGGTCTCGGAGATCTCCCCCACGAGGGCTATCATGCTCCCTGTTATGTGGCCGGAGGGGCTGCTGCCTCCCGCCCCTGTACCTACTACCCCAGGCCAGAATGCGCCACTGGCTTCATTTTTAGTTCTGAATTTCAAACGTTGCGAAAATGACCACAAATACAAGGAATTTGTGAAAAAAATTCTCGGAGGAGGAGGCTGGAAGCGCGATGCCTGGATCTCTGTCCTAGAATTGATCTAGAAGAAGGCAGAAGAACCCACCGAGACATTAATGTCCCCTCAAAAGGGAAAGGAAATCCCTTCTTGACTCCAAGGCAGTCGGACTCTCCTTGGATCACCATATCTTTACTGGTGATAATAACCCTGCATGCATTTCATATCTAGAAAAACATCCATAGGTTGACCGATTTGGCCAGAAGGACCTCAGATGGCGTCAATTCCACAAGCTCCTTTCCTCCAATCTTAATGGATGCCGATGTGTTGTCTGGAAAGTACGACTTATAAAGAGATCTCCAGAAAAAATCTCTGTATTGACCTTGAACTTACTTGTAGAGCTTTGTCATATCCCCCAAAAAGACGTCCTTTCTCCAGGGAAATCGACCCCAACGCGGACAGCCTTTCTTCGCAGCCTTTTAACAAACAATGACAAACAATGATGGCGGAAAGGAGGGACGTGCAGAACGTTTAACCCTTTTTTAAACTTTCCGACACGACTGTTTAATGCCCCAACTTTGACATCCCAAGTGGAACGGCGCGTCTACGAGAGGCAGCACGGTGTGTGACAGCAACTGTGAATTCACGGCACGTCGCCCGCAGCCGCTTGATAAAGTCACAGGGTGGCAGGTTCATCCTCTAAAAGCAAAACTGACCCCATCATGCGGAGGAGGTCACCCCCCCCCCAGCCCGGAGTGTGAGCGGCGTCTGCCGTGAACCGCGCAGCTATTATAAGGAGCGGTTTAACTCTATCACAGTCTGGAACAACAGGCTGGTCTTTTTCAGCAGGTAATATAGTGATAAAATATGCAAATATGGGAAATCTCAGGTTATGACCAAGAATGTACCCAAATTTCGGGTTTCTTAGGCAGATTTCCACGTTAACATAGTCTGGAGATGACTTGTTCGTTTGGTGCTTATCTCAGTTGTATATTACAAGCGCAAGATTGAAGTGTGGCGGGAACATTTGTGGAACACGATTTTGCATATACCACACCCACTTCCATCCATGCCACACCCACTTCCATCCATGCCACACCCACTTCCTTCCATGTCACACCCAAAGCGCCTCTGAAAAAAATGAAACGCTACTTCCTGGTGTTGACCCATCTTCTTCTTCTTCTTCTTCTTCTTCTTCTTCATTATTGAGTCCCAATCATTTGGCTAAATGTTTGAGAGACACCATGTGTTGACCTTGCCGTTCCTTAACATAATGGAAACTAAGTCCTCTAATAAAAATGAACTACAGACTTTTATTTAAAAAAAAAACCCACCATAAAACCACTAGACTTTTCTCAATACCATCGGAGACGACCAGGCGACAGAGGCGCATGGAGATGAGGAGACAAAGTGTCTGCTCCCCAGGGAATGAGACATTTCACGTCAATTATGAATTAATACATGGAATTAATTAGCTAATGTGATAGGCATGGGACCCGCGTCGTCGTTAGCCGCTACAGAGGATCATCGGAGGAATGCTGGATGTTTTGCTCCAAGCGCCAGGTTCCCGGGTTGAGAGGGTGATGAAAGGTCACCGATCAGACCTCGTTAAGATCACTGGCGAGACCTCATTTAGTGTCCAGTTCTGGAGATCGCGGCATCATAAAGACATAACTGAGATAAAGTTCAGACAAGCCAACAGGAAGTAAAAGGAAGTAACCCAAGATGGCTGCTCCCACGCTGTACATATAAGGCAGTTTTTTTTCATATGGAAACACTGTTACATAGGTTTATTCAGTATATAGAGCTATGCAATACAGGATATAAAGATGGAAGGATCCATATTACTAAAATAAATATTCTTATTACTAATATAGGGTCATTATTCGCATTATTTATATAGGGTCATTATATTTACTAAGCCTATTTCATTGTACCTATATAATTAAGGGAATGTGTAAATTTATAGGAAATATTAATTGGGGAGCTTTCAAAAGACCGCTTAGAGCACCCCCCGCGATGTCTCTGAGTGCTACTCCCTCTGTGCAGACATTTAGTGAAGTGACACAGAGACATTTAAAGGTCAGCTGGAAGGATGCTTAGCAGGGCTGCGCTTATCGCTTATTACTTCCTACTGAGCTCCGATGCAGAAAGAGAGTTGTATGTGTGTTGGGTTGGGGGGGGGGCGATGGGGCTTTAAAAGGTTGTCCAACCAGAGAAATCTGCCGGTGGTTCCAGGTCGAGGAGCGGGAGCACAGAGAGTGAGCTGCAGAGTGCAAAGATGAAGTTATGAAGTATCCAGTCTCTGGTGGGAATGGTTAGGAGAAGACCATGAAGTTGACCGAGGTCTTCCATATTGGTGATGGGGGGGGGGCTCAGATGTAATTGGGGGTAACCTGTAAGAATGTAAGGAGAGATGTATGGACCTTGAAGTAATATGAGAGCGTGCTGTGATGGCTAGAAGACTAAAAGGTAGATAGGAGAAACCATGAACATGAGATGGTAGAGTTGGATGTATATAGAAGATAGGAGAGAACTTGTTGTGATGACCCAACTTTCTTCTAGTCACAGCTTCCGACCTTGTCGATGGTCAATGAGGACCAGGCTTAAGAGATAATTTAACTAACATCCAGAACATTCAGAAGTTGTGGGCCATTGTAGATGACCACCACCCAACAATAGTTTTATTGACTGCTTAGGATCCATTATATTTAGAAGGCGTGATATATTACAGAGTTCTTGCGCCGGTTACGATGTTATTCTTTAAGGTTTATGTGATAAACCTCAGGTCCTGTAGAACCCCAATCGCACCAGCATAGAGAAAATATACATTTAAGTATACACCATATATACGCTCTGTGATAATGGAACTCTAATTCTCTCTCTCGTTGCTGCGTAAGTTCTTCTTCTAACACCTCTGGAAATCCCAATAGATGTTCTTAGCGACGATTCTTATCTCGCACTACAGGCGTTACGCAATCACAGATCAGGACCATGGAGAGCGCGCCTGGAACTTTGTTTAAAGGGGATCTCCCAACTTTTTTTTTTATTACTAGTATCAGATTTAAATACATTTTAGTAAATATTGCTATATTTTCTTTTTTTTTTAAACCTAGTTGTAGTTTTGGGCCCCCGTAATATAACGTTTTCAGGCAGCTGCCTATCAGCCGTTTGTATCTCGCTCTGTTATCTGAGCCCCGATCTACTAAACACCCCGACTCCTTATCATACTGCCTTTGGGGAACAGTAGAATGGCTCAGTCTAAATCACACAGAGGGATACGCTAACTAATAAAAGTCTATGGAGGAAAGGACTTCATTAGGATTGCCATAAAGCATCAGCTCAGGGCGGTGTTTGAGCCGGGAAAAGTCACATGACCGATAACAATGGCGGCCTCCAGGTCTGCAGATAAAGGGGGGTTTATTGGAACAAAATGAGCGACTCATTTTACGTTTCTTTTCATTCTGTCTTTCAGATACAAGGAGACTTTGTAATTCTATCCAGACGCGCCCGCCGCGCCCCCCCCCCCCGTTTCATCATTGCAGAGCTGACACTTTGTTTTATAGGCGTCGTGACAATTTATTAAACTCGGATCCTCTGGCTTTTGGGGAAGAAAAATGATCTCCGCTGACGATAAACGCAGCAGAAGGACTGCTGGCAAATGTTTGATTTTTTATTTGTCAGAACGTGGAGACATCGGCACTTCTCGGAGCCGTCCGGACAGGCGATGGAAATGAGTTTGATTCGTGAAACGGCTGTGAAATATTTACAGAGCAGACAATAAACCTCTACAACCTGTCCTATTTTTACCCGTCGCTTAATATAGCGGATCCGGGGGGGGGGCGTAAGACGGGGAGACGGCGGGAACGGTAGATCCAAGTAGATCCCATGTCCCGAGAGAACGCGTTGCTGAGAAAGACGTCTTAGTCGGGAATTAATCGTTTATAAATGGTGTATAACAACGCTGTGTTATTAGGAACCACCACTAGGTGGCAACATAAGGTAATATTTTAACCCGATGAGCTTACATTCTATTGCTATCGAGTTATAAGACTTTGTCGGCCCCATTCGACCCGTTTGGTCTTCCGTTTCTCCTGCTGTAAAGACTCAAACCTTAATCAGTCGTTGGTCTCGTCTTAGATCAGGAGCCGCATGTCTACCCTCTACCACTTCTTCTGGGAGGCTGCTCCACTAATCTACCACTTCCTTATGTTGGATGTAACCCTCTGATCCTCTATCTTTGGATTACAGACTCTGAATGAGATATTTCGTTTTTAAGGTTTACTTAAGTCTTTGACAGAAAGTGATAATTAGCATTGTTTAATCAACGTTCTATCATTGACGACCCAATCAACCAAAATCACGAACTGAACAGGGCAGCGATAAGGCAATGGGGAGGAATAATTATTATTCAGATCCCGAGAACAGCATAGCCGTGACATACAGATAAAGTGGGGTTTTAATATTTAACACTTAATACTTTAATATTTAATATTTCTCATTTCAATCTGTAAGTAATCTGCTTTTATTAAAATAAGAATATTATTAATTAGTAATATAAAGGAAGTAGGGGCAGAAAAGCTGAGATTCAACCCCAAGGAGCTTTCAATCTAAGCCGTGCTGAAAAATATGAAATACTTTGCTCTAATTATATAAAGGACGATCATCCCGCAATCTACTAGCGTAATATAGAGTTCTTCTACAAGAATTTCCATCAGCCTAATGACATCACCTGAACCCCTGCTCCAAGGAGCTTACAATCTAATGATATGATTATAAGCCTTACCCTATGAAATAGTGACCCAGGGAGCTTACAATCTAAAGATATGATTATAAGCCTTACCCTATGAAATAGTGACCCAGGGAGTTTACAATCTGAAGATATGATTATAAGCCTTACTCTATGAAATAGTGACCCAGGGAGCTTACAATCTAATGATATGATTATAAGCCTTACCCTATGATATAGTGACCCAGGGAGCTTACAATCTAAAGATATGATTATAAGCCTTACCCTATGAAATAGTGACCCAGGGATTTTACAATCTGAAGATATGATTATAAGCCTTACCCTATGAAACAGTGACCCAGGGAGCTTACAATCTAAAGATATGATTATAAGCCTTACTCTATGAAATAGTGACCCAGGGAGCTTACAATCTAATGATATGATTATACTCTATGAAATAGTGACCCAGGGAGCTTACAATCCAAGCATGTGATTATAAGCCTTACCCAATGAAATAGTGAGCCAGAGAGCTTACAATCTAAAGATATGATTATAAGCCTTACTCTATGAAATAGTGACCCAGGGAGTTTACAATCTAATGATATGACTATACTCGATGAAATAGTGACAAAGGAGCTTACAATCTAAAGATATGATTATAAGTCTTACCCTATGAAACAGTGACCCAGAGAGCTTACAATCTAATAATATGCTTAGACCCTGAAGCACTGTAAGGTCCGATGAGAGATTCTTTCAGAAGGGGCTGGTAGCCTAAACAGATGGAAGATCCAGCCCCGAAGAACTTAAAATCTAACGACTTAGAATTACCCCAGAGAATGTGAAATGTCATTTCGTAACAGGGGACTCTGCCACCGTTCGCCCTTCAGATGTTGTCGGCTCCAGGAACACGCGCTCGCCATCCCGTGTTAGTCTGAACCCTCGCCATTTCTAATTAACATGGCACTCGAGGGTACGGATTATGGGATGTGGAGTCCCTGGGGTATCAGGAGCCCCCGACCTGCGTCTGAAATTCATTTTTATCTCCTTCGAGAATTGACTCGAGTTCCCCGGGAAGGCGGCAGCTGCTCGGAGTATATTATTTACCCGAATATATAAATATGGAAATGCACTCGACGAGCAGAGAAGTGCCTCGATTAACATCAAGATACATGCGCGTTACTTTCACTCCCGCAGAAGCAGCTTTTCTTCTGCGTCTTGGTGCCATAGGGCCCCCATGGCCACTTTGGGGGGCCCTAACCTTTCAGACAATGCTATTGGGGGGCCACCATGAATTAAAAATAAATAATTTATTCATTTATTAAATATAATAAATAATAAAATGCTAGTTTCAGATTTTTAATGTGAAAAAAAAAAACATTAATTAATTGAGGGGGGGTTCTTGAGACTGTTACCCCAAGGCATCCCCCATATTTACCCTGATCACTGTCATTCGCCAACGCTAGTATCCACCGATCCCTCGGAGAGCTAAGAAGGGGTTAATGCCCGAGTGAGTTTGATAGATGCGCACGGATAATGCCCTTGTTAAAGGGTGGCAGCCGCCCCCTCCCGGAGCAGGAGATGAGAGTAATTTGGAAGAAAACGACAAAATAACAGGATAGCGGAAATACAATTTGTGTAGATCCCGGTGAGAAGGGGGATTCTCGCTGCGGGGTCTCGGGGGGGGGGACTGGGTGGAAAACAGGGCCTGAAAGGGAGTCATTACCTTCTAAAATACCCCGCGTGGGGGGATTTGAAATCACCGGGACTCGTCAGGCCCTCGCTGAGAGGGAGAGCTGTTAGGAAGGGCCGAGCAGGTGGCCTCTTAAACCGGGGATTATAAAAATGCATAATGCAGCCCAGAAGAATATCCATTTTCTATAAGCGTCCAACGTTAAAGGCACCATCTGCCTGGTCATCCATGAGACGGTATGGATACAGCGCAGTACCATCTGTCTGTAGACATCAAACTCTTCTTAACACTCTTAAGACCCTCCCCGTCTTTCTCAACCCCGCGCATGTATATTAAATACATATTAAAGGTATGGCGCCGTCCACCAGACAGTATCACCGTAGGTCAGGTAGACCGCCAGCTTCTGTTGACTCTGGTGGATGTATCTGCAGACTACTTTTCCAAGGTTGAGATCCAGCAAATGGATTCCTATCTCCTCGTTCAGGACCCCTAAGCCCTACCCTCCAACGTTTCCGTTGTCCAAATCAGGACCGCCATTGTTGTCCGGGGGGATAGAGGCAGAACCAGGAATGTGGTTAGTGGCACGGTCCAGACTCCATGCGACACACAGCATAGATGGGCCACGTGGGAGCTATTATAGAGGACTCAGTGCTCGGAGCTGACAGGACCTGGGCCAGAAAGAGTAGCTATGGCTTCTTAAGCCTCTCTACAGCCAAGGGCCTCCAGTGGTTTAAGGGACCCCAGGGCCCAGAAAGAGGTATATTTCATGTTTTGCTTTTTAATAAGAAAATATGAAAAAATATGACTTTCATTATCATGCAAAAACAGTCAAACCAGTAAAATGGGACCCCGTGTGTCTTCTCTCCACGCAACGTGGAGACCTCTGTGCCTTGCTATGTAATTGGATAATTGGACGAGGTAATTGATGCCTCTGAAGAGCCATCCTCAAAGGCTAACGAGGTTTATCCTGTAAATCACGAGAGCCGTGACATCCTCATTACCATTCGGTAAGGGCATCCAGGTAAGTTAATTGCCATTTAATCAACCAAACTGGCCACTTACTTCTAACGCTTCATTTCTTCTTATTAACCCCTTAAATCCCCTGCCCTCTCAGGGACCCTGGGGCAAACCCAGAGTTCTCGCATGTGACATCGTGCGGCGCTACGGCTAGCCGTAAGCATTTCAGGAGCGCCCTAGGATACTGGCTTCGCCACTAATTATTCCAGTAATTACTTATCCCCGAGTGCGTGTGAGAGATCTCCGGCTTGTATTCTGTCTCACTGTGTGAGCAATTTGGCATTCAAGATTCATGTGTTACATACAACTGCGCACACGCAGTTGGGATACATACACGCGTGTGGCACGTGACATCCGTCGGAGGTCCTCAACAGGGTCCAAGCATGGAGAAGAGTCTGACTCAAAAAGCCGGCAGGTGGCTCATCATCTTGTGCTATGCCCACTGTGCGCAGAACCCGGCGTGCCCAAGATGCGTCTTCTGCGACATGACCTCCGGGATTCAGAAAGTACATTTAATCCATATTATGCAGATTGTGCTCATTTGCATATTCGAAAGACTAATGACCCTTCATCAGAATAATCAGCTGGGTGCATCAGGGACAAACTATCTATAAAGGTTCATGCTACGCTTGCATACTTTAGGCTGAAGCTGTTTAAAGACCAGGGGTAATTTGCTGGTTTGGAGTTGCCCTGGGGCAGTTTTTCGAAACACTTGGTTGTGCTCCTCTAGTTAATGAGCCATTGGATAAAACCGTGACGGACGAGGCTCAAGGAAAGGATCAACATAACAATTCACTTGACATGGCGGATCCTCTACTATTACGACACAGAGATGGACCAGTAGGCCTTTAGACATCTCCACCGGTGGGCCCAGCAGTGACATATTGACGAGAGGAAAGGGAAAAGGTCATCGCCTGTATCTTGAAGGTCGTACTAGAATGACGCAGATTATTCACATTGAACTGAAGTTGAAAATTAGACCTCGATATCTGACGTCTTCTATGATGTCATCGGTTTTCAAGTGTTGCCTTCGAGGCTGAATTTCCAATCTTCACTACAGAAGAGGAAAAAAGGACGTCCAGTTCCGAGGTCACGTATCATGGTCCATAGCTAACCTTTGCCAGAGGGCCAACGTTTTCAAAACAATGGTGATCATTACTGTATAGCCTTACAACCCACTGCCCCTGGGGCAGTTGGCCTACGTTCCCCAATGCCATCCCGACAGCGTTATCATTGCCACCTATGACCTTTCTGCCTTTTTAATGAAGCCCCCAAAGGATCTTCAGTGCTGAACTTCAACCGAGCATTAGAGGCACTTATCTCCCTTTTCTGAAATCAGAGCAGTATCTCCGTTCTACTTTGGAGATGATGACGGGGTAATTATTCTAAAACCTGCACTTTTTTTTTCCACCCAACCCAGATAATATTTGTAGCCCAGGTGGGCTGTAATTGGACCCTGCATGAGACCCCATTTTCCTTTTGAAGGTGACTCGAGACGCCGGTTGCTTAGATACGAAGAAGAGATAATGGGGAGTGATGGGTAAGGCCTTTTTTTTTTTTTTTTACTGATTTAGTAATGTGAGAGCCGCTCTCCTCACCTTAGGCGCAAATGACTCAGAAACGGACACTTTGGGTCTCGCCTGAGAACATAAAAGTGATCTGATAGAATACGTCGGGGGGTCTCGTGTAGATTACTCAAAGGCCAAATACATTTTAAGGGTTTTGAACCCTTCAGAAAACTGATTCCCCCCCCCTGAGCTGTAAACAACGTCCGAGAGCAGAGTAATTATCAGAAAACTGACTTTCGTGTTTATGATTGATGTGGGTGAGGAGGGGGACTTTGGATTTTTTTTTAAGACCATTAAACCAATAAACAGGTTTGTGTTGCCATAACGGAGGGAATAATCGTACATTAAGAGAAGACTTTGCATTGGAGGCGCATTTAAAGAGAAAGTCCCATGGAAAAAGCATTTCTCTCCTCGAGCAGCATAGCCCTCAGCACTGTATAGAGTAATAATAACCCCCAACTCTGTACACAGCAATAACCCCCCAGCGATGTATACGGTAATATAACCCCCAGCGCTGTATAAGTAAATATAATCCCAGCGATGTATACAGTATTACCCAGCGCTGTATGCAGTAATATACACAACCCCCAGCGCTGTATACAGTAATATAACCCCCAGTGCTGTTACAGTAATTACCCCCACGCGATGTATCGGTAATATACCCCAGAGCTTGTATAGCAGTAATATAACCCAGCGATGTATAAGTTATAACCAGCGCTGTAGCAGTAAATATAACCACCCAGACTGTATACAGTAATATAACCCCCAGCGCTGTGTATACGTATATAACCCCAGCGATGTATACAGTAATATAACCCCCAGTGCTGTATAAATATAATCCAGAAAGCTGTTAATACAGTAATATAACCCCAGCGCTGGTACAGTAATATAACCCCCAGCGCTGTATACAGTAATATAACCCCCAGCGCTGTATACAATAATAACCTCCAGAGCTGTATGCAATGTTGGCGTCAAAAACCTGGTTTTATCTCATTTTGTTCCAATAAACTCCCTTTATCTGGAGCCACCGTTGCTGTCAGTCATGTGACATTATGGTTGACTTTCCTGGGTCAAACACCACACTGAGCTGATGCTTTATGGCACTGCTAATGAAGTCCGTTCCTCCATAGACTTTCATTACTTAGAGAGTCGGACTGGGCATTGCACGTGACTCTTGTGACCTTTCTAGTCACGTAACCGAGTAAGAGCAATGTATTTACCCCGTTTAATTTATAAAGCCGTTCCCTGCTGTTTCTATACACATTATCGGGGCTTTTAGGGCTGTAGAGCCCTGCGATCCCCTCATACCCAGCAAACATTCCGACCTCCTAGAAAAGAGGGGCATCAGGGGAGGAAAAAGGGACACAGAGGGTTAGATACTGACCAAACTAAAGACACACTGGTTGACCTGGACCTCCTTGTGATTGTAGAGGAATAAAACGAGTCCCATGAGATAAGTCTTTCCATTTTTTTCCCTTTATCTCATCCTGTGTTTTAATTCATTTTCCCATCACTCATTCTTTCCTCCACCAAGCTTATTACACTCTCCCCCCATCCCCCCCCCGCGGGCGAGATTCTGCAGCAGCGGGGTCTGTCCGGATCATAAACCGAAGACCGAGCGTAAACTATAAATAAAGGCTGCCGATGACGTCAGAGCCGTGATATAATTTCTCTCATAAATACATAACTCTCTGCCATCGATGGGCAGAAGCAATTGAAGTCGTACGGCCGCCACCGGGGATCCGTTCCGTAAATAAACGTTCGGAAAAAACGGCGTTAAACACCAAAAGCTGCCGTCTGTGCGCTCAGTGTTTGGGGTGATAAATGTTGTTTGTCACAACTAATATCCGACTGGCATCCATTTTGTTTGTCTCCGTTTCAGGGCATGAGAAATGCAGAGTCGGTCCCGTGGAAGAAAGTGAGAAGGAGCCGGTTATGCCTCGGAGGTCCCTTCTTCAGATAACCTCTTGGACCTATGGATTTCTTTAGAAATATATAAGATATAAAAGATATATTTCTGTAATAAATGACAATTGGATTGCTCTTTTTTTGACAGATGTATCTCTTCTTATATAACCCCCAGCACTGTATACAGTAATATACCCAGTGCTGTATACAGTAATACCCCCAGCGGCTGTATACAGTAATAACCCCAGTGTGTATACATAACCCCAGCACTGTATACAGTAATACAACCCCGGCGTGTTCAGTAATAATAACCCCCGCGCACAGCAGCGTGTATACAGTAATATACCATCACCCCCAGCCTGTTATACAGTAATATAACCCAGCGCTGTATAGCAGTTGTGGTATACAGTAATATAACCCAGCGCTGTATACAGTAATAGCCCCCCAGCGCTGTATACAGTAATATAACCCCCAGCGCTGTATACAGTAATAGCCCCCAGCATTGTATACAGAAGTATTGGTTGGTGACAAAAACCTCATTTTGTCCCAATAAACTCCCTTTATCTGCAGATCTGGAGCCGCCGTTGCTGTCAGTCATGTGATATTTTGGGTGACTTTCCCGGCTCAAACACCGCACTGAGCTGACGCTTTATGGCAATGCTAATGAAGTCCCTTCCTCCATAGACTTTCATTACTAAGAGTCTGACTGGATGATTAAGACGAGCCATTCTATTGCTTCCAACAGACATTATGGTGAAAAGTCTGAGTGTTTGTCATGTACCGTTATATTATGTAAAAACTAACTTTTAAAAAAGAAAACTGCACAATATTTTAAAAATATATATTCATATCAGTCATATCAGTTTTTAGGGGACATTTGTCATGATTTTAAGTTGAAAATGTGTCTTTAAGTCTCTTTTCCATGTATAAAGTTTTACATTCCGATCACGTTTAGTAGATATATCTTTACATCTAAAAAAACAATGGAAGCCGAGATAATGAGATCAGGGAAGGCGGCAGGTGAGTCAGCCGGTGACTCATTGAGTCATGAGGATTGATTTATAGTAGTTTGGTCGATAACTTTAAAAGTCACTTTTTGTTGGTATTCACTGCAAATAGAGGGTGGTGGATAAGTGGAACAGCCTCCCACCAGAAGCGGTAAGGGTTAATACAGCGAGGGGATTTAAGGATACGTGGGGTAGGCATATGGCTCCTGAATCTAAGACGAGACCAATGACTGATTAAGGTTTGAGTCTTTACAGCGGGAGAAACGGGCAGAATAGACGGGGGCCGAATGGGGCCGATCTGCCGGCAGGTTCTGTGTTTCTGCTGTGAAACAGACTGTGCGATCATAGGGTTAATACATCGGCTGCTTTATGTGGCCTTCCAGTATACGTGTGAACTCACAGAAGGGAACCAATTAGTTAATTGAGTCATCGATCCCCCCCCCCGGTGAGTTCATCCATCCCACGTCATACATACATCTCTGTACATGATCCGCAACATGTAAAATCTACACGCAATGTAACAGTGACTCATTATATATTCATTAATTGTTTAAAATTTACTTTTGTTATTAAAAGTTGATTTCTTTGTAATTTATTTTATAATTTTTTAACTGGTTTAGGAGTTTTAAAGCTATTTTTGTTTTATATTTTATGATATCTGTTTATACGTCGCTCTCACTCCAATGAAATAAAGTGTATATATATATATATATAGCTGGTGGACTAGTATGTTTTACTTACGGCTAGTATGGCTATGCCTAAGCATAAAGAACTCAACAGACCAATAGGATAATTGCAAGCTCTTAGGTCAAACGCACATTGCCCATGATACAGAATGTTATCTCCATACCTGGGAATTCTCCCAATGAGCTGCCCCCGAGTCTGACTCTGGAAAGATTAACCCGTTAATAGCCCATGGTGAAGATTCTTTGCACCAAATGTGTTACCCAAACGGTTCTAGTAGCGTCATGGAAACCGTGACTTGTCATTATTTAGCAATACACTTAGTTGAGTCACCTGCATTCAAGCAGGAACATCAACCATAACATACTGGGAGTAAAAGAACCAACTGGGAGTCTTATATATGATCACAGCAGGGGGGGGGGTAGGAAGGAGTCAGACTGTGTAACCTGGAGAATCTGCCCCTTCACCCCGAGGCCCCCGTGAGAGTTCCAGGAATGGTTACATCGGTCCCAAGGTGCAACTGACAAATGAAGGAGACATCAGCCGGAAGTCACTGAAAGCATTTTATCATATATACGCAGGACACACCAAGACATACTCAGTGATCAAGGCAAACCGCGGTGCCGCTAAATTCCCGTGTCCTCGGGGGGGTCACAGCAGTGCCCCCGGATCTTGGTGCCCTCTAATAACCCCCCCCCCGATCCCTGTTATTCCATATACTCAGTGCAATATCACATGTATGATCCACATGTAAACCAAAGGCATTTTCACATGTACATTGCGACCCCAGCCCCCGACGTCTTCAATCAATCCCCTCGATGAGTTTTTCCAATCAGCTGATGGGGGGGCCGCGGAATATCAGGAGACCACCGCAGGCCCCCCCGTGGCGGGCGATGCGGACGCAGCAAATGCCCCCCTTAATTCAGCCAATAACAAAGGTGCAACCAATGAATCTATACAGAGATATACATAAATTTATATAATATATAGCTTTCGCTCGCCGCGTTAGGATCGTCGCACAATTAGCCGCATGATGCCCTCATTTCGGAGACTCCGGCTGCAAAGCGGGAGAGAGTTTATGCGCTGTATATAAATAGAAAGGGGGATGCTGGTTAAACTGCGATAAGGTTTTTTTGGCAAGCTAAGTCGGCATTAAACAGAACCATAAAATAAGACACAATATATAATTAACTTGTCCGGCCAAAGCGCTATAGCCCCCCCCCCCCCCCGGTTCCCTTTGGCTCCTTTCGAATCCATTTTACTAAAAATATACATATTTGTGATATAATTTTAGATTTACTTTGATTTCTAAAATCTGCATTAACGTCTACCATCTGTGCTGGAAGGCGGATCCGTCAATCCACTTTTTTTTTTTCCCCGTTGGTCCCTTTAATTCCCTTTGTCCGTTCGTCTGCTTGCCTTTGCGTCGGGATTCCTGATCATCGGCCTTTTAGCCCAGGGCAGTTCCCTGTGACAGTAAATATGTTGTGCTCATATGTATTCCTGGTGAAGATAAAGGTTCTACTCCCCACCATCCACTTTCCCGTCCAATGGTTGGGTCTGTTTCTGATTGGTCAACTGAGGCACGGAGGAATGGATTCTTTCTATATGTAGCCAGTGACAGCGGGAGGCACGATTTACAGAGATCGCTTGCGTCTGGCTGGTGATATGTCGTCGATATATTGTGCTCTGGACGTAGTCCTACCTATCGGTGTTTTATTATATATATATATTTCTTAATTACTGCCAGTCCCTGTGCATGCGCGCCAGCGTTTGACACAAACAATATTGCACTTTACGAGCATTCCTGCTTCCTGCCAACGTTTTGTTGATTGTCATGTTGTGAAGTCGGAGATGGAGAAGGTTACGCTGTATCCCACCGCCTCGATGTGCCCGGTGGCCACGCCGGCGATTCTGTCCTCCGCAGCCAATTATAACAATAAGATTCCTTATACCCGGAGTCTGAATAGGAACCGAAGGTGCGGGGGATATCCCTTTCGCAGGGGAGTCAGATGGCCGAGCTCTGCTTGATGCTGTGGAAACTGACTCTGGTGGGCGACGTGGGGATAGACATTGCTCTAGCGACGCGGGCTCGTATAGAATGCTTGTCCTGCCAACGGTGCCACCGCTTCCTGACCGCCGAACGCACCTAGAAACACAATGTAGGTCATCAGGCAAGATGGACAATGGAGGACTCTTGCATTCTTGTCTCAACGTAGAACATCTACCTATGCATGGAATTGTGAGAAATTAACCGAGTCTTAATTATGAGAAAGTTGGCACCTTTTGGCCCAGGGAGGCAGGTACAGCCAAGAGCACCCCTCCGATATCAGCTAAGCCCCCATCTATTCCATGCTTGAGAAAACCAGACTGGCCCCACCATGAAGAATACTGGCCGTGTGCACTTACCTCACTATTTAGGAAACAGTAGAAAACAGATACAAAGAAACCCTGTGAAGGCAAACCGATGGAAAAAGGTTAGACGTCATCTCCAGGAACAGACAGCATCACGTCAGGATACCACCACAAGTCCAAAGGCAAAGTCAGCTATGACGGTTACTGGATGTAAGTTATAAGGACCGAGGAACACTGTTTTCCCAAATTAGATACACTAAATACTTGCTTCAAGGGATTAGCAAACTCTGGTTACTGTGAACTACAATCTTGGTGATCTGGAGCTTGATAGGACTTGTAGTTAACAGCAGCTGGAGAGTCTTCGGTTACCAGTATGGACAATTTTATCAATCATCTGTCCCGTCATTTACCTGGAAGGACTGAAGGAATGAGTTGAAGTAGATAAAAACAATGCGGGAGACTTCATCTTCTCCAGGAGTGACAAAGAACAGCATGTAGGTGATGCCAAGGAGGGGCAGGAGGACCAGAGTGGCTTTAACGGCTTTTCTGGAGATGTGGACAAAGCGGAGATGAACGAAAGGTCAGTAACAAAGCAACGTAGACCTCTTTTTAGGAACTGGTGGACCTAGAGGGTGGAAGAATTGGGGAAGTGAAGGTAGACGGGTGAGCGGGAGTCTCATGCTGTACCTGTACTGTATGGTCTCTGAAGTGGTGGAAGCACGGAGCTTCGTCATCAGGATTCTCACAATGTTAAATAAAAATATAAAGTTTATCTGGAAGGAGAAAACAAATGAGATATTCTTTAAAATGACGGGTAACAGGCGAAGCGCGCTGTATTCGTTCAAGTAGAGTGGCGGAGAATTGGGATTCTATGGTTAACATCTGCGGGGTTTTGTCTCCTTTGGGTGAAGGGGGGTAGAACAGAAATTTCTGGGTTCCACACGGGGGCAAAATGATTCCCATTTACCCTTTTGGAATCCTCATCTACATCATTTGATGTGTTGACCATATAGCCGGCCAATCAAATTTAGCATTGTGTGGTTAAAATTAAGCTAAGAAGTCAGACCCGTCCGAGAGTCCAGGCTGATAAATCAGCTCGAGATCGAACAGGCTTTTTAACCGGGCCGACGGAGCGCTAATATTTTTTGTAAAAAGTTGGAGGTTCGCTATTGCCTTGGCATCCTGAAAATATAACTTTTAGACAGATAGCTGCATGGGTTGGGTGTGAGAGATGGCTGTATCCACGGATCTGTCATGGACTTAGTAACAGATCGTTGTCCTCACCAGCAGCACGAGGATTACTGGACCCTGGTAGATGAAGTCCGTGTACACTCCAGCCTTCTTACCGAACCAGCACCTGTACAAACACATGGAGTCAGAACCGACGGCCCAATTCCTCTATTATCCCCACTTAAAACACTTATAAACACTGTTTCTAGATGTCCACATCTCTTGTTGTTTTCCTCTTCCCTCCAACTCACTTTACCACCTCGCCTACCTTCACTCGATACTCTTGTTTCTTGGTCCTCTATCTTTATCCCATTCTATTAGATCATTAAAGGTTTACAAGTGGAATGCCAACTGTTGTTGGCTATGGATCCAGCTATTAAGCCCCTACATGCCCATTAAGTGGTTGACTTTACCCCCTTTTTTTGACCCTCTCCCCAAAATCCCATTGACTGTCCACACTGTAACATATATAAGGTGTACACATCTACTACCCCCCGTCTTCTTCTCTCTTCCTTATTGTTTGTGTTCCCAAATAATTTGTTTCTGTCCTCGTCCTCCTCTCGGGTTCTTACTTCTCATTGTCGTAGTACAACTTCCCAATGGCCCAGGCCACGATGATGGGGAACGGGATACCTGCATAGGCAGAATGCACTCTTATTTTTTTAAATAAAAATACATTTTTGCTCATTCCTTAGTTGAATTTTTATGTGATGTTGCTGATTCTTCATACTGACCCCACAAAGTATTAAAGACAAAATACAGCTATGGGACACAATCTCTCTCTTCCTATGTAGGTTCACATAGAAAGAATGGGACTGTGGGCCGGTTAAGGTAAAAAACTAATGAAAATATGATTTCTTGCTGTTATTGTGGGTTCACGCAATCCGAATAAAGCTATGGGACATAGGAGCTCTTTCCAATTGGTATAGGGTCTCCTTGATCTCACTCTCTTACGTTACACAGAATGGATCAATCAGGCTGAGGACCAAGTCTCAATGAGTGGTGGATGTTCTTGGACATGAGGCATGATCACCGAACCCCTGAGTGAAAGTTACTCACACCAACCAATGCAGATGAACATCCACTTGCGCAGTTTGTCCGTAGAGTAAGTCAAGACGATGGCCGTGTGCAGGTAACAGCCTTCCCCGAACATCCAGAAGAAGTTTGTGACATAAAAATAATTGTGAGCAATAGTCACCAGACGACACCAAACCTGAGGACACGGGGAAGGAAAGAAAAGGATTTGGAAAAAAAAGGATACTGTGGGAGATCGAGGCTTAAAAATCAGTTTTTTAACCCTTTAAAGCGTGGCCAATATCTTACATGTTACAAAAGAAACGGAACCCTGCAGAATAGAAGGTCCACCTCTCTCTGGAACCCTGAGGCCGGTAGTAAACAGGACCCCTGTCATTCGGGTTCTTTATTAACCGAAAGGTCTAAAGCTCCCGGCCCCCTTTTCTGGATCCAGTTCCTGGTATTTGCTATCTCTGCGCAAAAATTCTCCTTTTGATATATACCCAGGAAACTGCTGAGCGTGCTGCGGGGTGCAGAGCGACATCTGCAGCCGTTATTACAGAGAGAATCTCTACCAGACCGCAGCGCGAGACTGCCAGGAACAGAGACGGCAATCGATGGTTACACTGAAAATATTCAGGATATTTTAATTCACGTGTAGTAAAATGATGACTTGCACCGATTACACGCGTGTTTTGTAGCTTATATGCGGGCCATCGTATCCAAAGAAACAAAAATGGTGAATCAGAAGGTCTCTGGACCTCAGAGGTGGCTTCTGCCATCTTTTCCAAGCGCGTTTTCAGCCGTTTTTGGGGTACGGACGAATGTTTTTGCTCATGTCTAGTAACGTGGACCCAACGTTCTTTGTGGGGGTCATAGATCTTCAGAGGCTACTCACCACGTTGCTATCATGAGCCTCGTGGCTTAGCGTGAGCTGCATCACAAACCATGTGACGTTCCGTAGAATAAAAGCAGTTATGAGATTCCAATGGATGATGTTGCGAAGGCACCGGATACTCCTGGAAAGGGAGATGTTTAGAGGGTCAGCTTTAGGGCACGGAGAACGTTTAGCCTGCCGGTCTGGACCGTTAGCAAGATCAGAGCTTTAGAAAGTGCTTACCTCAATCTCAAAAACAGGATAAAAGCCACAAGGAGGGCACACAAGGAGATGGAGTGACCCAGGAAATTAATGACGATCGCAATGTGATAATGCACTTTACTCTTTTTCTGCAAGAGAAGAACTTCTATCTTAACTTCAATCTTTTTTTTCTCCGTAATCCTCAGCCAATCCTTACTTAGACAGTAAGCGTAACAGTATTAGCAGGTAAACGTTAACTAGGGGTTTATTCACTAATACCAGATTTAGGTATTGGAAGACTTTAGATTTGATGGAGGTCCACCTACCTCTTGCTTCAAGATTTCCTGGCATTGGGTATAATCTCCTCTCCCTGCCCAGCTACCGTTGAGGTGGCACTCTCGGTACACATTACCTGGGGGTAGACGAAGAAGAAGAAAGAGAGGCAATGAGCATCCCTTAAATTATTAACTGGGTACCATGGGCAGAATACTGGAGATGGCCTTCTATACATTTCCTGCAACTGTAGGGTGAGATATGAAGGGTTATGAGTTGTGGATTCCACTTCTACCATACCATGAGGCTACAGAAGAGAATTATGGGCCAACTTTCCTACCATGTGACACCGCAGAATGGACAAGATGTGTACTACCCCTCTCTGTACAGAGTATGAATGTGGAATGTGACCATCTGTCCCAACCGTCTATTACAGAGTATAAATACAGGAACACCCAGTGAACCTGAGGGTAAATATGGGATCTGGGTCAACAAGGTCACCATGAGGAAGGATCATTGTTATTTTTGCATATTAACATAGCCACAGGAAGATCGACAACGAGGTACATCAATGCATTTGCGGATTAAAGCGATTTTCTGCTTATGACGGGATAAGATATCGACTTCACTCATCACTTTTATTGGCTTCCTCCTAATTAGCAGACAACGCAATGGAGGTCCCGACCTCAGGTCTTCGTGCTCATTAACTGAACTGTAGGCTTTACTGTAAGTGTCCAGTGAGTTCTGAGAAAGGGGCGAGCAGGGTGTCCCTCTCCTCAAGGCTGTACTTACAACGGGGACTCTGACAAATCGGCCCCCAAAGGGGCAAGTGAAAAAAACTACTGTAAGTTTAGATACCATGTACAGAATGTTTTATGCAGTTCTGCGGGTGGCATTGAATGGAAGGATTTTTCGCAGTGTTGGTAAATTCACTATTTTTGTAGCGTTTGCCACTTAACTCTTTCTTTCCAGAGCTGCATATGGCTTATTCTTGATGTAATCAGTTAATGTATGTTGGGCAGCCTTAAAACCGTACTAAAGGCTCTCGGAACAGTGCGTGACAGTACGAGGCACTGGCAACCTCTGCGACTGGCGCACATTAAAGACAAGTTCACCAGCTGTAATTCTCAGTTGCTTTTGTCAAGTGAAGCTAAAAGTCTCCTATTGCCACTTTCGTGAAAGTAAATGGAGCTGAGCGCCGTTCATTGAATGAGCCATTGAGTTCTCTTTGGTCTGCAGGCACTCCCAACACCAAGCAAGCGTGGGCTTATTTGGGGATGTGGACATTTCTTTTACAGCAAAGAAGGTAAGCAAAGGGAGTTATCCAGAGCACCATATGATGTTTCATGTCTTAGACTTCCAAGCAGAATTTCTGGAGTATTTGCTTTGGTTTCTCTTTTCCATACTCTGAATGTGGGCCTCAGGAAACTACTTATCTGCTCATATGGACCACCGCTCATGGACATCAGGGTCCAAGACCTGGACCCTTCCCATTGTCATACCGCTAATATTGTTCCTGTGTTACCCCTGGCAGCGAAGCGATACAATGCGGCTGTTCTAGCCCAGTAACAAAGAGTGACATTGTGATTTCCATTCCACGCTCGCTCTCTCCCTCCCTTTCATGTCGTCCTCTTTGCCGTCACCTCTTGCAGCCAGGGACCCCGCAGGTCCATGTGCCAGAGGAAAAAGATTGAAGCTGTTTGCAAATCATCACAAGACTGAGCGTATAAAAAGCCAAGGGCATGGGAAGACTCAGAGTCCAGCAAAGGGGCAAGAACTGGACCCCACTCCCATCTCAATACTCCACAAAGCCTTTGTGAAGGGAACATAATCAATTTGGAGAAGTGTAACAAAATATCAAGGCTACATTAACTATCCACACACCAGCGGCCATCCTTCCTTTATCTCTTGCTATTTGCGGCACATTAACATACTGTCCATTCTATTCCCGGTATAATTCATGCACTGCAACATTGTATCTACACAATATCGAGGAATTATACAGAATACCTGAGAGTTTTAAGCAAAGTGTACAACGCACAGCAATCATACTAGACTAGATACTCTACACAGGTAGTCTACGAATCCTCATCGCAACTCCGAGAACCCTCAGCCACCCAAAGACACAACCAACCTATTTTTTTTGGATTCTAGCTCAGCTTACGTGTTGAATATTAATGAAATAGGCTAAGCAGATGATATAAACACAAATTATCCAACCAACCCGAACCTAAAATGTTTCACCAATCTCTGCCCCAGAGGAAGAAAAAACGGGCGAGTTGGGCAAACAATGAGAAATACTTCTGGTGCAAAGTTCTATATTGGTTTCCATGGAGACTTCTCCATATTTCGAACCTGAAACCCTAATTACCCTTTATAAATATCTACCGTTGTATAGAATCCCTGGTTACAAACTTTGCCTATAACGTACGCAGAAATAATTGCTTTCCAGTCAGCCTTGGTTTCTCATTACTAGCAGACAAATGCATTTTTGCCGGCAGTTTGTTTCGGAAATTGAGACGCGGAATGAGAAAAGGCATGTCGTGTCTCATTTTCTTGGGGTCAGGAGGGTCATTTTAAACATAAAAAGTCCAAGCATCATATTGAAAAACAATCACAGATTTGCATTAGTTAGGAAGGAGTAAGAGTAATTGTACTTAGTGTTTAGATGTTTGATGGGATTTGCTGCCCAAAACTCTGACCTACGATTCTATATCCTACAAAACAGACTCCCAGGAGCTCGCTGTGGGACATTATATCGATCTTCAGTAGATCCACGTCTATTTCTGCTAGAGGCAGGTGGTGGCTGCCAAAGGGCAATTTTGGAGTCTTTGGATTCCCTTGTTGGAGAGTTTGGACCTCTGTCCGTAGGGTCATTTTAGCTGTCAGGGTTAGGTTGTAGAGGAACATGGAGAAAGATCTATAGGAAGCTTCTCCACCATGAATGGAACCTTTCCAAGTACCTTCTACACACTTTCCATTATGTTCCTCCTGATGAGGAGGATAGGAACTGCTTACAAAGTGCTTGTTAGGAAAGAAGGGAGAACGGCAATATGACATAAATATTTAAATACGTTAGGGATTTAACAGGAGGGAAGTTTATTTTATTTATTTTTGTTATCCTTTTTTTATTTTTTTTATTTTTTTATAATTATTATTTTACTTTTATTTAATTTTTTTTTGTTTTATTTTGAAGGGAGTTAAATGTCAGAGGCTTAGATGGAATGTAAGGAAGTTTACTGAGAGCGTGTTGGATAAGTGAAACAGCCTCCCAGCAGACATGGTAGATGTTAATACGATTTCTCTAGAATGTTGAATGTACATTATTGATGGGGTAATGTGCAGTCAGGGCCGGCCCTACAATGGGGCCAACTGGGGCAATTGCCCCAGGCGGCAGTTTAGAAGGGGCGGCACTTG